>JAUUDZ010457414.1:0-12359 GCA_032361705.1 Panulirus versicolor | reverse complement strand
GTCCTGCTGTGAAATGAGTACTCAAGACGGAGATAGCCAGGCACGATGCCATGAACAGAGAAGACATGGTAGAGAGGAACGAGAGGATAGTGCTCAAGATGGGCAAGATAAATCAAGACGAGAAGGATAAGACGATGAAGGTACATGGAGGAGGTGGAGGAGGAGGGCATGGTGGATGAGGAGGACGAGGAGGGCATGGTGGATGAGGAGGTGGAGGCAGATGAACTCAGGAGATAAGGGGAGTGAGGGGAGAGTGGCCCAGCCATCCACTCAACAACAGCTACTGTTGAGGTTTGGCTCAGGCCAGTGCCGTGAGATCACCACAAAACAAACGAAACCATGACCATAGCACCACCATCTCTATATATACACGGTGCTGTCATTAACTCGTGCCACGTTCCAATTTCTCGTCTACGTTGTAAATACATATATTTCCAGAGGTGACATAAGTGTAGGAGTTACGAGAGCAGGAAAGGCAGCGTGGGTTGCAGATGTCGGTGGAGGATAGCAAGAACAATCACATGTTACCTACAGAAGCCATCACGTGTTGCAAGAGCAGCAGTAAGTCAATGGAAGGTTGCAAGAACAGTCAGAAGTCACTGTGAGGTTGCAAGAGCCATCTCTGGGTTTGAGGATGCTGTTGAAAGACAGCACGAGGGTTGCAGGAGCCGACACGATCTGAGGAGCTGTCACTAGCCAATACGAGGTTACCAGAGCCATCTAGAGTTAACATGAGGTTGCTGGGGTTGTCAGCACGGTCAGCGTGGGGTTGTGAAGCCGCCATAATTAACACAAGAGCAGCAGTCAATATCTCAGGTGTGGGTGGTACATCAGCCAACCCAGCCTTGGTCTAGAGCATCCTCAGACCGAGCGATGCGTCACCAGGGGGCGTCAGGTGCCGTCACACGTCACATCGAAGTCGTCACACGTCATCGGGAGATGGATGGGCACAGTCACAAGACAGAGCGGGGCAGGAGACTCTGCGCCCTTGGCGCTGGCTGGCCACTCCGTCGCCACTGGCTTGACACCTTGGCGGGGGCTTCGACGGCGTCTCGGGGAGTCGCCTGTCAAGCGTCCAGGTGGCAACAGGACACCTCAGGATGGACCTCCAGCCGCCGCTGTCCCTGCCTCAAGGTCGGGACGCCGTCATCCATACCCCTGTTTGGTCACCCGCACACGAGAGTCCTGGATACCGATGGGTACACGCAATGGACGGTTCACGAAGGATATGCACGTGTCGCATCCTGGCGGATTACGTAACACAGACGCACCGAGCATTCACGACCGGTACGACCCGATACGTCGGATACTGGTGGTCGTGCGCGACGCATACAGGTAAGTACACCTGTCGTATCCTGACTATTTACACAAGGTGGACGGAGCGAGTGCCCCCGCCTGATACATGCCTCAGGTACTGGTGACGAGCGTATACGACAGACGATGGTACCTACATAGGTCACATACACTGACGGCTGGCACAAGGGCTACACAGGCCGGAAACTATTGGAAGTACAGGTCAGCTACTTGTATAAAGCAAATCCCCCCCCCCCCTCCCCTCACTCCACACACCATCCCTGCCTGGGGTACCAACAAGTTGGTATCAACCTGGTATACAGACTGTACACATTGTCTGAACTACAACACTCACGACGGAAATGAAAATGCAATAGAAAATCCAGTCCCATATTTCCATCATCGTATGTGAAAGGAAATAATTAAATGAGAAATCTAAGAAAAAAATGAATTGCAGAGAAAAAGTAAACGTAATGAAAATACAGAAAATAAGGAAAAAGAAAAATATAGGAGCTAAATTAAGACTGCAGATTCTACAAGCCACAGCCAAGCTACAGCCAAGACAACTCTGGAAACAAGAAAGGAACTGCAGACTCTACAGTGCAGTGTAGAGGAGAGGGAGGTGGGTAGGGAACATGTCAGGCTGCTTGTGTATTCACAGCCAAGTTGTGGCCTGAATACCGAACACTTCTATACACTGACGCCGCCAACTCTACACACACACATATACACACACACTCCCTTGTACAAGTAAGTATACACACATGCACCTAGAAGCATACGCACAAATACAAACAGACACGTATAGAAATAGTATACAGACAAAAAGACACGCACATATACCTATTGACGCACTTTTAAACACATCAAGATACACACACACACACACACACACACACTTTTCCTAGGTACAAAGATAGTTCTGCAGGTTAGAAATTGTGTCACCTGCTTTCTTCGCCAAGTGACACAGCTAAAGTTGTTCGATGGTTTACGAGGGAGTGAGGGAGCCAACACTGGCAAGAATGAGGTACTCGCTGCCAAGACAACGGAGGAGGCGCCATGCACTGTCTGGCCCCGTGCATGCTGAACCTAGCGACCCACGCCTTCCTGTCATACCTCCCCCTGTAATAGGACGCCATACATTCCCTGGCCAGGTGGAGAGACCGCGTTCCTAACGACCCATGCGATGCTAACACATCCTCCCCTTGCAAAAGCATGCCAGCCATGCACTCTGTGGCCCCACGTGCACGCAGTTCGCAGAGCCATGCGATGCTGTCAGGGCCTTCCCCTCCACCTCTCCCTCCTCCTCCCCCGCAGTCACTCCAGGTGGCGGCTGCGGCAACACTCAGATATACTGGACCACGTCCGGCCCGAGCTAATGGCTACCCTAGCCTCAAGAGCTGCACAGGCTTGCAATCGCAGGCACGGACGCTCGCGCGCATGCATACGCTTACGACAAATCAAGCAATTATAACGCAGGTAACATTCTTAACACCAACTCACGGAATGTTAACTAGCGCTGAGGGCTATACAAATACTGACCACCGGGGAAACTGGAGGAACACTTCATTAATCCACGTCCCGAACATTGCTCACTGCTGCTTATCTTCAGTTTATGAGTATTCACACACGCACGCACACACACACACACAGTTATGAAAAAGAGAAGAGTAAGTGATGACTTGATCAAAACCTTTACGTTTTTTAAGCCAGACTGACGAAGTCACGAGTGAAGAGTTCTTCACAAAAGCTGGAGGCAACAGAAAGCCATAACAAGAAACTAAACAAGAAACTCTTAGAAAAGATGGAAAGTAGTAGTTCTGCAGTGTAAGAGTTACGGAGGAATGGAACTACACGAGATGAAATTATGAAAGATGATAGTAAAAGGAAGTTTATAAAGTTGTACGATAGTTTAAGAGTTCAATAGATGAGGCCAAACCACTGTAGAACCCTCCTTGTAATGCACTAACAAGAAATTTATACTAAAAACACGAAACATAAATCCCACAGACCACACAAACATACAACATGTATAAACAGTGACGAATACACTAAATCTTCCGTATATCATTTGTCTCTTGTGTCCACATACATGTATACATCCACAGAGAATATACACGAATCCAGAGCTAATCCGGTGGTAAGGAAGAGTCACCAGTACACGCCTGCCTAGCTAGACCCCTGGCCGGAGACCACACTTGTCATGGGTCACGTGCACAGTGAGGGGTGGTAGTGGTCAGGGAAGTGTCTTCAAGATTTTTCGTGTGATGGACGTAACTTGACGTTGACGACTTTACTGACCCTGGCAGTTGATAGGCTTACGGCCCAGACAACCATTACAGCGTCGCAAGACCAACATTCATATAGTCACACAAGAAAAAACGATTTCTCTCCTATCCAGAGAGTTAGCGGGAAACCACCTCCACCTGGCCTAACCCAGCTGTAGTGGCACAGAAAATCCTTTGATTTGTCGGTAGATAATCTAGGGATGTAAACCAGTCCAACCGGACGCTCAGGATGGTTCTGATTGCCGCTCAGAATGACTCTGATAAGCTTCTGATAAACCCGAGACATGATGGGCGACGGCTTCGCGGTGGTAGACCCCGCCGCATTATGTATGGATATCCCTGGCCTTGATGTTATATTAAGTCTTACTTATATGGCCACAAGACTCGCCGATTACTTCATCAAGTTGTAAATATTCTCCCTAAGATGATCTTCAGCCCTCCAGTACATTCTGGGAAGGGAATGTAGCGGCGGACACGCTCGCCAGACTCTATTCTGCCCATCTCAACCCCGCGGACCAGCGCCTATGCCCATCACAGCCTCAACCATACACAGCTGTTGCTGGATAATTCCCAACCGTGAGAGATATTTACGACAAATGATCCGCGGGCATAAATACCCCGGTGTTGGCCATTACTATGCGAGAGCCACCATGTTGGGCAGGCGAGGCCGGTCCTCACTCAGCAACACAGTCAGCCCCACTCACCACCACCAGCCGCTGTAGCCATGGCCATATCTCTCAACATCTCCAGTGCACTCACCTTACGCCACACCTAGTCCTGTGTACACCGCCTCCCACCGCCACACTACACGACCCTCACACACTAGGATGCAACACAATAATCCGTACAGTAATCTAGTGACTGCTGAAGAAATTTGTACGAAGTACTTGAGCTTAATCATCAGAAACATGTAAAGTATTGCACGACGAAGTCCTAGACGAAAACCGGTAGTCAGGCAAGGAAAATGTGTTCGTTAACGATGTTTTTCTACTGTCAGTTGGACCAGCGGTGGCCATCTTGCCGAAGGGGAAACTTGGACCCAAGTCTACCATGCAGGGGTTTCCTGCCTTGACGGCCTATCAATCTTCCTTCCAGAAGGAATTATGTTAATGTTAGTGTCGGTCGGTGGCTGAGGCTCGCACGGTAATGGTGACCCGACCCTCTCGGCTGGATGGCATTCCCTCTGGTGGTGTGGGGGATGGAGGAAGAGGGGCAGGAGGATCCGAGAAGACGAGAAGGGGGAAGCAGTAGTAGTGGTGATGACAATACTAGTGACGAAGACAATGGTGGTGATAGTGATGACACTGAAAGTGATGATGGTGACGAAGACAATGGTGGTGATAGTGATGACACTGGTAATGAAGGTGATGACTGGCGGTGATGAGGATGATATAGTGATCTTCCACTCGCATGTTATCAACCTTCTAGAAACTAGTCCATCAACTGACAAACAAACAGACAAAGAATCTGATGATTTCTCAGCCACAGATGAACCCAAGAATTTGTTAAACGAACACACATGTGATGAGCTGAGCTCTCGACATATCTCTAACAAATCCACAAACTATAAAATCTTTCTCTTCTTGACTGATTATACTTAAAGCCTCTGTAACGGAAAATCAAATCATCAATCAAAATTAAAAGCATTGCTGAAAATACCACCAGCAAATTAAGATTCCGTCTGATAATTTCCTTGAATATCCGTGGTTACTCTTACTAAAGGGCCACTACAAGCTGACCAACACCGCAGCATAAATCACCCTCAGATGATAGAATAAAAACATAATTAAACGTCAGTCTAATTAGTTATACCTTGATCGCAGGACAGGTTTTTATTGCTATACAGGCTCCAGGTCACTCAATGCAAAAATCACATAAGAAATACATAACGAAAACTAATATTTTGATCAACCATTTTACTAGTCTGTTAGCAACATTTCTCACTTATATCAATCGTCAAGTACGAAGAACACCTGGAGGTGCAAGTGAATGTAAGCGGCCAACCTCACGATGGAGTTCCACAGGGTTCTGATCTGGGACCATATCTCTTATTGCTATATGTGACTGGCATGCCAGAGAGCATGTACTCTTACCTGGAAATGTTTGCAGATGACGAAAAGTTATGAGAGAACCGAAAAGCGAGGAGGATTGCATCAACTTAGAAGAAGACCTAGACAGATCGAAGCAAACTCACAAGTTGGTCCGATATTTGGTGGATGAAATTCATCCCAGGTAAACGTATGGTAGTGAGGATGGGTTACAGCGAGAGAAGACCTCAACCTGAATATTGCCAAGTAGGATATAAGATGGAGGAATCTGCGAGTGAGGGAAACTTGGGAGTTGACGTTGGCCCTAAGCTGTTGTCAGAGTCCTACATTTGGAGAACTGTGAAGGACACAAATTGTCTGACGATAATATTATAAGAGCAATAAAGTTCATGAATAAGGAGGCATTCAGCAAACTTTTCACATCCTACATCAAGCTTGGACAAGAATAAGCTCCTTAGGAATGGTCATCACAACTAAAGAAGCACAAAGAGCTGGTGGAGAAGGTCCAGAGGAAGGTTACAAAGATGGCACCGCAATTAAGACAGCCGCGTTACAGGGAAGGGCTACAGGCCTTGGATATGACCACCATGGAACAAAGAAGAGCGAGGGGTCACTTGATCATACACTTTAACTTATAAACCAGTTTGATGATGTAGTTACTACATTGTTCTTCGGAGGATGTAGAGATCGAGCAACCAGAGGACATAACATGAAATCGAGGAAGATACTTCTTACTAAGGTTGTAAGAATCAGACCACAGTAACTGAGGACAACATACACAAGTTCAAAAAGTTGTATGATGGCAAATGGGTATTGTAAATTAGCATTCAAACACACATATGCATGGGATAACTTTTCAGAAGTACGTAAAGAGGTAGAATATTATACAGTAAATAAAACAGAATAAAGAAAAATATACTGATGTTAATTACTAGCACGAACACACACACACAATTCTTATACAGTATCTATATATATATATATATATATAGAGAGAGAGAGAGAGAGTGAGAGTACAAGCAGCAGATGGCGTTACTCACAATACAGACAGTAGTGTCCCTCTGCTCACATCAATACCACGTACCTGGGAAATAAAGATGAAAACATTATTGGACAATAAGGTTGTTGTTGGGGATACTCAGGACAGTTACAGCCAGACACTGGCTACTGCCTGTGCACCACACACACACACACACACACACACACACACACACACACGTGATAATAATCCAATTAATTCTAACAACATAATGATAAATGATTAAGATCGTCTGATATATTTACAACATGTATTAACTCATACCCATCATCGGGAGCCAACGTTATCATTCTCATCATTATAATTATTCCAACCATAATTACTGTTACATCATTATCATGTTATCATTTGCATTCTCATGAGGAGAGGTACAGTATATACTGCCTCAACTGTGCGTGTGTGTGTGTGTGTGTGTGTGTGTGTGTGATGTGTGTGTGATGTGTGTGTGATGTGTGTGTGTGTGATGTGTGTGTGTGTGTGTGTGCGCACCCAGCTGGGACAAGGCACAATAGTTATCAAGATGTGTTTATCCTGACTGTGGTTACATATCCACCCACCCCACCCTACCTCGGCCCGCCCTATCCCACCCCAACCCACCACACTACACCCCACCTCAACCCACCAAACCACACCCCACCTCGACCCACCACGATGTTATACATCAAGGCCAACAGACCCAACCAAAAAAAAAATAATAATAAAAAAAAACAATGTGTTTTTCAAGGCAATTTAGAAACCTGTGGGCTGGGAGCAGTTAGAAACCTGTAGGTGAGAGCAGTTAGAAACATGTGGGTGAGGAGCACTTAGAAATCTGTGGGCGAGGAACAGTTATTCATATGAAGTTTTCTACAACGCTAATCATTTTCTAACTCACTCGAGGTCGAGGGATTAAGACTTCAAAAGTTGTGACAGGAGTGAGCGAGCAACACAGGCGCTACACACCACAAGCAATGTTATGGACAGCAGCAGTAGGATCCGAGGAGCATATTTAGTCCCAGTTGCATTCTTGCGGTACACGCAGCAGCAGCAGCAGCTTCAGGAGCGGTAATTACAGCTGTCATCGCAAGAGTTACAGTAGAATTCATTTCAAAGCTATTGGTCTAAACATTTCCATCATCATTTAAATAAGAACATCAGGCCAGCGTGTCCTTGCATATAGTTGGTGCGAGTCAAGCCGCTCGCCTCACTGTCGACCCAACAGCCAAACTGAGTTTACCGTCCAGTCTAACAATACTGTACACGACTGACTGTCAGACTCCAGCCATAATGACTTCCTCCATGTACCCGTGACACAGGTATGTACACCTTCCCCGGACCCGTCCCTCCTGCGGATACCTTCCCCGGACCCGTCCCTCCTGCGGGTACCTTCCCCGGACCCGTCCCTCCTGCGGGTACCTTCCCCGGACCCGTCCCTCCTAGGGTACCTTCCCCGGACCCGTCCCTCCTGCGGGTACCTTCCCCGGACCCGTCCCTCCTGCGGGTACCTTCCCCGAACCCGCCCCTCCTGCGGGGTATCTCAACCATCATGCATCTCCCCTACACTCCACCCTCACCTACCCTGAAGCTAACCATATCCCAGCTCTTACACCAGTTTCATCCTGAAGTCCTCCCGTCTGGAAGGAAGTCCCACTCCACCCTTGACTCATACATCAACTGTATCCCATACAGTACCCCCGCTCCCAGGTGTATCCCATACAGGATCCCAGTTCCCAGCCTCAAAACACAAGTCCTGGGCCGGACGTCGGCCCAGCCAGCCGCCAGTGATGCCCCAGTGACGGATGTTGACAGACGTGACATTCCACAACCTTTCCTGACCCACGGGGCGGGATAGAGCGGGAGCTGGGCGGGGTGGAGCTGGGCGGGGCGGGGTGGAGCGGGGCGGGACGGGATAGAGCTCGGATGAGGGATGCGCACAGAGAAGACATTTTCCCACCCTTTCCTAAAACCACCAGCAGGTAAAGATGACGCAGCTGCCATACTCTAAAGTATGCATCACTCACGGCAATGTTTGTGACGGGACCTGGAGGCCAGACACACACCACATCACCTACAAGCAAGTCTGCCAAGGGAAATGGTACGAATGAAAGATACGACGAGTGAGATATTAATACCTCTGGACTCTGGGCTATAAATATTTCCTACTCATAAAACCATTCGGGCAGGATGGCAATAGCAGACGACCCATGGCTGGAGTTCCACTTCCTCACAGCAGGCAGCAGCAGTGTGCTTTTATATCCAGCGTCATCATGGCATACTCGTTGATGGGTTTACGTGTATGTGGAAGACAGTCAGTGAATATCAAACATGGAAAGGTACGAGGTATACACAGTTCTGTACAGTATGGAACATGCCGCCTCTCTCCTGTTCCACCATCACCTCTCTCCTATCCCTTCAACCTTCCCTCCGCCCTCCCACCGCTCTATCCCCCCCCCCCCTCCCTCCCTTTTCTCTCAACAGCCCTCAAGGTCACTGACACCTCTTCCCGCCTTCTCTCAACCATTCCTTCTTCCTACATTCATGTACACATACGTCACCCTGTACTCACGAGCGCACGCAGCAGGCCAGCCAGATGGCACGGGTGTTGCTGCAGTAGTTAGCGGGGAGGATGCAAGGCGGCGAGCAAACAGCCGCAGGTTTGAGAGTGCGCCAGGTGTTTGTCTTGCTTGTGGGAGGAGGGCGGGTCAGGGGCTGCCTTGTCAACACGACTTACCCCCTCAAGGTCTCGCCGCCGCCAGGGGCACATGACCCGCAGTGGAATTTCGTCTCCCTCGGGAGAGCATCATACCCTTGTTGCGGGGCTCCGGCCGGCTGAGGACGGCAGCGGAGCTCTGTTGTGATGCCAGGTAAAGGCAGTTGTATGGACAAACCTATGTGGCAGAGCGCATAATCCATACGTGTTGTTAGTGTAGTGTGTGTTATGACAGTGTTGGGGCACACAAGACCCCATTTGCTGGTGGTGCCGGGGGGGGGATGTGTTATGTATGCTATATACAGGAGATGGTGTAGTGATGGTCAGAGTGGCAGACGGAGGGAGAGCAGTTGTATGGTGGTGGTAGAGAGAGAGAGAGAGAGAGAGAGAGAGAGAGAGAGAGAGAAATGGTAGAGACAACAATTTTCAGGACACAGGAGAGTGTTAAGTCACAACAAAACCAACATAAACTCATTTTCGAGAGAAATACTTTTTTTTATTGATTGGTGTCGGTAACTCAGGCAAATTCATTGTACCGTCCATGCTCATCTAGAGAGCGGTAGAGCAAATGGATTACAGAGGTTACAAAGCGTCTTACTCAGACCCAAGAGGACTTTTACAGCCGTTACAAAGTTGGTACATTACATAAGCTTCATTACATGCGTTACATTGTCTTTCACATTGTAAGTTTTACTAGCTAGATGCAAAAAGTGGATGCAATCTTAAATTTCTAGTATTTTGTCATTAACAATAAGGTGTTGTGACATTCCTTGCAAGGTTTGTCTAGATAGCGTCCCAACCTTTGACCACAAACTTTACAATCAACATGAGTACCATCACCACACAGGCCCAAGTGCCAATAGTAACTCTAACCTGGTATTGGTGTAGCAATTACTACACCTTCCCGAGTCAGACCACACACCACCAACATTCCACTCTCACTGTTTACCTCAATATTGTTTTAGTGAATTTTTCACCGTCGTCATCAAACATATGTGAGTTTGAGCCTGGTGCTGGGTAATGGGTTATGTTTACACAAGGAAAGAAATGGACTCTATGTTAAGACCAGGAGGTGAATGGACTCTGTTTTCAAGACAAGGACGATGCCACTCGTCCATTACGATCAAGAGGGACAACAACATAGATCACAGACGACACATCAGGTACTACAATGGCTGTTGTATTCGTAGTAACATTCTTTTTTTTATCTTCCAGTAAGGCTGTGACCAGCGTGGTGAGGGAGATGAAGACAAATGGGGGGGTACGATGCGAGAACAGACCGTAGTACTCTCCTCTGGTAACACAGCCATGTTTAACTCCCACTCGGACCCACCTGTCACCCTTCTGTGTCCGTGTACTGTACCCACTGCACGTTCAGTACTGGCCTCCACTTACTCCTACATCTGTATCCTTCACTTATGCAGTCATTAAAATGCTTTGTCAATGTATAACTAGACGATAAGTTTTCAAGAACTGAAACTCTTACATTACATTCAGTCTAGAAGAGTCAGAGGCGGGACTGTGGTGTTGAGCGGGACGGATAGAAGGACCTCCGATACGACGACTGTGTTCTCAACCAGACAGGGGATTCGACCACAGTGGGGCTTCACCACACTACTCACGGAGGTTCACCACCAGTTCGGACCGAGGCAGCCTTTGATCCTCCCGCCGACACTCTGCCATGGTCCACTTGTCTTCAACATTGCAATTCGCTACACCGACGTCGCCCAGGTCAACGATGCGTCCCTGTGCATACATTTTCCACCCGATGCTCACCGTCAGACGCTCTCAGGAACGTCTGTCATCATCTTGCAGCGAGAATCTGAATATTGTTTACTCCCGACGTACGTCCACGAAATAGGAGAAGCTGCAACCTATCTATCATACCTTGCCTAGTGTGGGTCTTCAGCTTATAAGGAATCCTTTCTTTCGGATACAGAGAACGATGCTTCCCCGGGCCTACCATGGCCATCAACGTGATGTGTGTATCGATATGTGGAGGAATATACGTGCATATGAATATCTCAAGTTACATAACTGTATGGTACTGATGCTCTCCTGTGTGGAGCTACTGTGGTAATAATAGCCAGGAACAGCAGGGGGTAGGGTGGTGTGGAGGTGGCAGCGAGTCTACAGCAGGGGCCACATTGATGGTGGCTCTGCTGTGCTCAGCAGCCAGATCTGATACTACTCCTTACCACACTCCACACTCACGGCTCATACCATATACTCCGACCATAAGGAAACATCTTCCTCCCCCAGGCTCCCTCTCACAGCCCACAACACATGCTCCGACCACTAAGGCATATCCTCCTACCCTCCTATCGCAGTAACATATGTTCCAACCACGGTGAATATATTCCCTTGTCTAAGCCTATAGCATATGCTCCAACCATGGGAAAACATGCTCCCTACCCCATCCCCTCCCCTGGCTCGCACCATATTTGGCTAAAAGGGTACATACTACATGCTACCACGCTCCCTCCCCAAACCCAAACCACATCCTCCCACCAGGAGTGTACATCCTCCTAGCATATCGGTGATATATTCCTCACACATCCAGATGAGATCAAGCCATTTCTGCCTAAACCTCCCTACATCACCCTAGGCAGACCTACCATTCCAGACCAGTCCACATCACCTTAAATCAGCCAGGGTCACCCTTAATTCAGATCACCTTCAACCAGCCCAAGCCAAGAGTGACGCTGGGATGCGTCGCAGAAGTGTTCGTGCGACTGTAACATGTGACGGAATCATCCCGTGAGAGCCTCTGTGATAAGCGTGACGGTTGGAGCTGCACGCATCCACCCAGTCATAACCAAGAATTATGTGTCTACAATTATGCTTGCACGTGCATGCGCGTGTATATGATTGCTTGTGCGCGTGCGTGCGATTCATAAAATGAAAAAAAATTGTATGAAGAATTTAGCAAGTGCTTTCGGATGTTCATCTTTCGTGTCTTAAATCTTGGTCGTGACTGCCGGAGCAAGAACGAATGGATT
>JAUUDZ010457392.1:0-12361 GCA_032361705.1 Panulirus versicolor | reverse complement strand
AAACGTAGCTGCGTCAACATCTAAGAACATGTAAACAACTTAATAGATTCTCAACATTATACCAGAAACACGAACTAGAACCAGTGCATAACCGCCTCCACACTCTACCTAAATCCCTCACAAACGCCAATTAGCGCAAACTCAAACATCGCAAGCACACACAGACAGACACAGGAACACACACACACACACACACACACACACACAACCTGGCGTCAGGTTCGCACGAATTCAAATTCGGGTCTCGCTAGTCTGCTCACAGCCAACCCAAGAGTTCATCCTTCCCTCGGGGCTGGCTAGTAAATGGCTTAGGCTGGTGTGTGTGTGTGTGTCTGTGTGTACCCATATAGGAGTACAGACACGGTACATTATTACTAGGCGAAGAGACAGGGCAATGCGTGTGCAAGACTATCTCCCCGTAACATAGATAGTAATCAAACATGCAAATAAACACGAACTCTCCTCAGCGCAATACTTAGCGCTCTGACCCATTAGTTTGATGGGCCCGGATGCTAGTCCCGGACAGGGCAGCCGGCTCCTAAGTTGTTCAACTTCCCCCTCAGAGTTGGTAGATGAACGAGTACCTGGCGTAAGACGAGGTGTTTAAACACGAGGTTAAGACTTGATATAGCCAATGAGAATGATATGAAGGTAGCTTGGAAAAGCTTCGGAAAAATCTTCAAAGCAGTAGAGGGAACATTTGTAGGAATGCATATTAGACGGTGTATTTCTAAAATGAAACCTAGGTAGTAGAACGGAAAAGTAAAGTTCATGTTGTCTAAGAAATTAGCTCATGAGAAACTTGAGAAAAAAAGAAACATGACAAAGTTATGTAATTTGCGTAGAGAAAGTAAGAGTTATATGACAAAGTAAACGTCAATACTAGGGGTATACTACTGAAAATAGCGAGAAAAACACCATGAAAATATACAGTTAGAAGCAAGAGTCATTACCCAGTCAATTGGTCAATTAATACGGAAAACGGCGACTTGTTCAAGACAACAAAGCCATGGCAAAAATGTTAAATGACTTTTTTGCGTCTGTACTTACGATTGAACTTACAACTCATGTTTTGAATCCATTTTGACTGATGAGAGAGGGGAACGTTCTTCAACAAACTGACATGAAAGCCGAAGACATTTTCAGCAATAAATGGAATGAAAATATATAACACGGCAGGCTAAGTTTTATCCAACAACAAGGAAAGACGCGTAAAATGATATTGTCAAGCCCTTGACTGCCCTTTTCAGAAAGTTAGCTTAACGTCTGTATTTGAAAGCTTACGAAAACCATCATTGGAGATAGAATAGGAATCTAGAGGATTATTTAGATGATTCTCAGCAAGGATTTACATGCATTTGCTCCTCTGACAAATATGCTCGATATCTTACGATATAATCATGGATGACTAAAGTAATGCATTTGACTTCATCTATCCGGATTCTCGAAACGCTTTCGATAAGGTTCCGCATCAAAGATGACAAATTCAGTGACGATACGAAAATGGGGAACAAGTCTACAAATGAACTTTAACATCTGCAGCTTCAAACTGATAAACTGATGAATTGGGTTAATAATTGTTAAATGCACTCTAATACCGACAACTGCAAAGTTTTACATATCGGTAGTAGAAACAAAAGAGACAAACTACATTATGAATTCTGTTGAACTGCAAAAGGTAGATAAGGAAAAAGACTGGCATACTAATCTCTGGTGACCTAAAACTAAGCAAGCATCGCACAGCAGCAGTGAAAAGAGCGAGGAAAATTCTTGGTTTTATAGTTAGAGCCTTCGAATGCAGATCCAGGGAAATCATCCTTACACTTTACAATTGATTGGTTCGTCCATATCTTTAATATTGTCTCAGTTTTGCTCACCTAGAAAAAAAACAGTACATAGTCGAGCTACCAAGACGATTCCCGGACTGAGAAGCAAATCCTGCGAGATCAGACTAACGCCTTGAATCTATTTAGATTAGTAAAGAGAAGGTTAAGACGTGATCTAGTAAGAGTATTCAAAACGATCAAACGCCTCGATCATGTCTATTTGTCTGAACGTACTCGTAGTAATGGATACAAACTCGTGGGCAAACGATTTATCTCGAATGAGACCAAGTAATTTTCTTCAACAGGATTGTTAACATATCGGATGATTTGCCAATTTAGAGTGGTTGAAAGCAGTACTACAGATACGTTTAAGATTAGACTTGATAAATATTTCGCTTTTAAGTCCACGGCTTTCCTTTGCAGGTTATCCCCTTAGAATTACCTGTATGCCCTCTAACTTTTATCGCATTATTCGGACATCTTCCACTATTACAAACATCTTCGATGGGACCCAAAGATTTACTGCCGTTTGAATTCAATTGTACATGTACGGGGTCAAATGAAAGGGTAACGAGATCTTAAAACCCCCAACTTGTACATTACACATAATAGCACACTTCTTTATAATAAGCTTTCTTCTGGTGGACCTAACTAAGCTCAGTAGATTTCGGTGGGAAGTCAGTAACATGTGCTGAAATTCTCTGATATTACGATAGCTCGTTTACAGAATGTCCAGAATGAAGAACTGAAAAGACATACATATACGAATCTTTTTTTTTCACGCAAAAAAAAAGATTCTGTATCTTCTATCTGCTTTTCCGCAGATAGAAGACGTCCAGATTATCAAGCACCAACTCAAGATACCTGGTATACAATACATCTTATGCAATAATCATAAAAGGCCTTGCCAATGGTCTGTGACCATCCAATCCCTATCCTTTTAAACGATTGACAAAAACAATTCGCAGAATTCTGTTTTGTCCAACTCAATTTTCCACCTCAGGGTCTCAACATCCTTGATTTACCTCGTCTCAACATCCTTGATTTACCTCGTCTCAACATCCTTGATTTACCTCGTCTCAACATTCCAGAGTCCCCGTATCAATATTCCTATCAATGATCCATCAGCCTCGGCTCTCAAGGTAACTTTTGTAGAGTCCTGGTGTTTCTCCGCAACTCAGCAGACATAGCTATCCCCTGTCACCAGAAGCTGCTCTTCCTGTGACATTTGTTCCCGAGCCCCTGGTAAGGTTCTGACGTCGAGGCAATAGCCGTCATTTAGAGGTCAAGCCTCTGTAGAGCTGATCTATTTCGTCTCATCGTGACATTTATGAATCTGAACAAGTTTTATTATTTTCTGATCACGATGACTTTAACGAGGGTTGCCAAAAGACACTACCAGACTTTCTTCCTTGTTCAGTTCTAAGTCTCGAGCTCCTTGGTGTCCACCGCAGTGCTGGGGTGATCTCTTGTAAGTTATGAACTGGAAATTGCATGAAATCAATGATTTATTTTCATGTGTTTCAGTGACGAGTGTATGGGAAGTATCTAATTTCTTCGTCTGATCCAAACCCTTCCAGGTCCTATTTTCTTCCTTTTACTGTCCAGCTTCCGCAACCATTTATATAACTATTACTGCTACTATCACTCACACCCTAGAACCAGCTCTACCACTCTCATCTCCAATTGTGGAACACCGTGCTGCCCTCAAGGCCTTGTTACCATTACCGCTTTCATCAGACCCTACACAGCTACCATTAACATTCCCGATATCCTATATTTAATGCAACCGCTATTACCTCATCAGTCCATCACCACCACCAGTACTCTAAGGATGACCATAAATCGAGCCATGACTACCACCACCACACATCACTCCGTCTACCACAATACCATTATATTTACCACAACTATCAACTACAACCTATACCAATGCGTATACTATAACAGCTACCACTATTCTACTATATACTAAGCGAGCAACACGTGGATCTTCCGACCTATAGACGCAGCTGGCCTTCAGGTTCCTGCCGGTGAAGGAGAGGCATTTCAACACAGGGCGGGAGCCACACGGTGACTGACACGCCACCTGCTCTCCTCCATCTCCTGCCCAGCCCTCTGCTGCACCAGGGATACCGTAAATACAAGAAGCTGCACGCGAGCTCCACCCCCTTAATGGGACAAATTACACCCCAACTTGGAGGAAAGTTAGATCCCGGAGAAGTTCTCGACATTTATTGGATCAGGTTCCTGGGAAGGTCCGTGGTTGATCACTCCACTTATCCCGGACTGATGCAGGGAAGGTTTCTGCGATACCTGGGTTAAGATTCCCAGGAGTAATTCAACAAGGGTCACCTTATTAGTGGACATTGTAGGGGACAACACATTAGTGGACGTTGTAGGATTGCTTCTCAGAGGACAGAGTGGATTAACTCATCACACGAGGTACACAAGACGTACTTGATCAGAAAGCATGTTTGAGAAGCTTCGTTGTTAAGGCTTTTCATAGAATTACAGCTTCACAAGGCTCGATTTCTTGAAACCAGGTGGAAAAATAAAATTAAGACAATTTGGGAAGGATAAACATGGGAATAATGCATCATACATGTGTTGGTGCGATTACTATTTGTGTTTTACGGAGAGTTCTACACTCGTGTTACGCCGTCTTCTTAACCTTATGTATCTAAGTAGTATATATTTACTCCTACGTGTGTACGCACACATACAGACACAAAATTGCCAAGGTTAGGCGTGTATGTGTGTGTAGCGCTAAGGAGGTGACCTTAACTAGAGTATTCATTTTCCTATGATGTTTCTTAACAAAAAAGATACAGAAATTCACAGCCACAAGTAACGACACCATCAATGTTATGAAGCTGCCACTAACCAGTTCTTGGTACAGTAGGAACAAATGAATCGTAAATGAACCAGACAATCCTTCAGGTAGGCGAATGATCCCACAGAATCCTTACGTATCCCTAGGATGTTCCTACTGACTACTCTCAAATTAGATGATGCTTTCAGAAAGAGAGACTACGAAGAAACGTATATTAAGCGTGTCGCATATTCTCTACAAGCTGTTACATCATTCCTGCTCATCTCTTCCAAGGCTATAGCCTTCGTACCATTGGAAATGCATTACTGATAAAGCGTGAGAAAAATCTAAGCAACTTAGTTCAAATGAAGAGACTGAAATGAACGAAAATTTTCTTTTGTTAAACGATACGAAACCTTCATACTTCGTTCTCATTTAGATATACTGATGCCTTGTATAAACATCATTAAAGACTTTATTGGCACGAATTCAGAGACAGGTTGATCGCTGTCCTCAAGAGTGACAAAACTGGCAAACTTATGATAAAAATATCTGCAAAGAACGCTAAGAGGTATCCCTGATGATGAACAGGGAAATCCAAAAAAAAAAAAAAAATTAGATACAAGAAAGTTGAAAATAAGGAATAACGCAGGGCTTTGAAAACATAGAAACGTCTACGGCATTCTAACAAGCGAAGAGAGAAAGAACAGAGTTTGTCAGACCTTCCCTAAACACTGTTAACGTTCAGTGGAAATAGACTTCTCTAAATATTGCCAGCATTCTGTCGAAATGGATCTCTTCTAGACATGATGCCAGCATTCTTTGACAACACTTCTCTATTGCCAACATTCAGTTTAAAATAGAACTCACGCTAGGATTGCAACGGAAAGTTCTGTAAGGCGATATCTATCATGTCTATTGCAGGACAAGTAATACTGAGTGATGAGGCCCATCCACATGACTAACGGTGCCAGACAAAGTTGCCTGCAGTACGTATGAGTAAGGTGACAAGAAAGCATTAATAATGTGACCCAACATCATCTATAGATATAAAAAAAAACATGAGCGAGTAATGGAAAGAGATTGTTCCATCACACTGTTTTACAAAGAGGGGGAGTTACTCACGATAGAAATAAAGAAAACTGACGACAACGAGGGTAGGAGTGTACTGGAAGGGGAGAGGAAGGGGAGATAAATGAAAATGTTTGTAATAAAGAAAAGAAACTGTGACGCTGCAAAATATGGGGAGAAAGTAAGGTAGAAGAATGAACTTATGAAACAAGCGAAGGAACAGTTTTCAATGGTAAAGGGTCGAAAATGAAAGTGGGAAAAAAAAAAACTAGAACAAACACGAGGCAAAATTAGGATATGATGTGGAAATGAACGGACAAAACACCGAAATGAGGAGAACCACGAATAATGAAAACATAGCGGAGCTATGAGACCGGGGATGAAGAGGGAGGAGAAAAGAAATGAAGATTAATCAATGCGAGACTTGGAGGATCATAAAAGACTTGTGCCAGGCAAGAAAACATTAAATCAGGCGAGGATTCCTTCAATTGTTTATGCAGTATACGACTTGCATGGAGAGTGAGAAGGTCGAATGCCGAGTATCCTAGCTCGAGTGTTCGAGGCCGAGATCGACTCTTGAAAGCAAGGGTTAGAGAACTTTAGAATATGTGCATAACATTTTATGAAGAAACAATATGTCAGCAGCTGTGGACTTCAGAGATTTCACGTGAATTCCTTATCGAATAAGGAAGCCTTAGAGAGGCTGTAGGGACCTGACGATTGTCATAGGAACCATAGTTATTGGTCGTTAAAATTCCTAGAGTGGTCATGAACATATTTGAATGAAAGTAGAAATGTAGGAAAAGGATGGATAACCTTTAATCGTGCGAGGAAAGTCGTGAATTGCGTACAGGAGACAGTTTTCAGAAGATCATAAACTAACTTTTAAATTGATCGGCTGAGTAAGAGCTTTGGGCTCCGACTTCAATAAACTAACGAAAAAGTGACCATTACGGAACGCATGACGTTTTAGTCTCTTAAAGAAATCCAGTTCAACCTTTAGCAAACACATGTATTGCTTTCCTTCCCAGTGGCCGTAAGGGTAACTTCAGTCATGCCCAACAAGACAGCAAACGTGATAATAACTTATTAAGTTGCCACATATTCTACTCAGCATAACAGTATACATAGTATTATGAACAGGTGAGTGGACTGTAGATCGACTGCCAAGGCCCGAGCAAGCCTCACGGTCATTAAGGTTAAACTATACACCATGGCGACCCCTAAATACCTGTCCACCACAGGGAAACGTCTCTTTCCCAAGTTTCTAAAATATAGCAAGAGTAGATGAGGCCCAAGACGAGAACCTACGAGATACTCAAGTCACGTTGCCCAGTTTGTGTAAGCAACTTTCATACATCTTTCCTGCCACTTGTATATTCCCTAATACAACGATTACAGTCCAAAAAACATCAATCACAAAATTCTCGATTATCATAAAACAGATGATGAAAATGCATCTAGAACACCCCTGGTCGCAGCAACACACCTGGTTAACACAGCATACCTGGTCACCACAACCATACTTATCGCCATTTTACACAGGCGGATAAGACAAACTTAGGACTCTTCCTATCTCAGCCGATTTAGATACTGATCCTATACACAACCTAAAAAAAATGGTTGAATAAACATATCTGGTTTCTGCTGCAATACAGTTAGCAAAACGTACCCAAACATCACTACGCAGCTGTTTATCCACATATACCAAACCAACATAACACTATCTAGTCGCTAAGACAACCACCACAGTAAGCCTGGCCTCTATAGTAAATTCAACCACTACAACACACGAGGCCACCATAAAATAATCTAGCTACCTTAGCATACCTGGCCACAAAAATAAACGTCACCATACGCCTTGCCAGTATAACACACATAGCTGTTACGAAGCACCTGACCAGCACAGCACACCTGCCCAACAATACAATTATAACAAATGACCACCACAACACACCTGGCCATCACAACACACCCGGTCAGCACGATATTTCTGGCTGCCCAAACGCACCTGGAGCGTGTGGCTTGTATAAACTATATTGTTACACAATCTTATTATATATATATATATACGTACTATACTCTTCTGTATTACTATATCAAAGTTACGAATATACTGTTATATAGTTACCAGTGCGCAACTACCTTTCTTGTCCAGGGCATAGGATGCTGTGAATGGACAATTCTCGTTGGCATGGGCTCATGTCAACTGTGTATAAAAGTTTACGTTGTGGAATTTTCGAGCCCCACATGACTACCCAGATATCATGCATCCGGGTGTTGTAACGTCAGAAAAAAAGGCTGGTTATATAGTGGGGGCAAAGAACATCTCCAGCCAGGATGTGAGCTAGAGGACCGGAGAGATACGGCAGAGCACCAACAGCTACGAGCGTGGCGAGGTTACGACCAAAAGGGTTTCTATGCACTTGTAGTTTTCATGCTCTGTAAGAAACTGGAAAACGCTTCATGGTTTCATTAAATTTTTACCCTCTTAATTAGATCTGCCAATATAGTCGGTACAACACACTTGGCAACCACAACATGTCTGGTCACAACAACACACTTGCCCACCACAATACAAGCGGCCAACGCAACACTCCTGCTAACCACCACACTCATCCATAACAATAAACCAGACGGCTTGGGATGAACACAGGTGGGTAGGAAATTTTGAGCAGCAAGAACTATGAAGCAGCTTCGTGAACCACCACGACGAACCTCTCGTGTCTCGTTTGTGTGGAGCAAACGACCCACCTTCAGCAGATACATATATTTGCCCTAATCCAAGACATTTTCAGGAGGCGCAGGTTCGGTGCTGTCGGTAAAATGGAAATCACTGTCGGGGAGGAGATTGATTTATGACTTAGAATTCATCGAGATAAGATCAGAGAGTTGGAGAAGAGATGTGTATAGATTCTGAGAGGATGTCCTGACGGATGGAATTAACCTGGCACTTCTAACAACAAATTCGGTGATAGATTGCATTAAAACCAGAAAATAAGAGAATGAAATACGACGATGTAGTTTCAGTATATAGGCAACAATGAAAAAAAAAGTAATAAACAGGACGACATAAACCAAATATAGGAATAGGTTCAGAAAACATTTGTCAAAATACTCTATGATCTCTCAAGTACACGAAGCGCTCAGAAAAAAAAAGGGGGGGAAAACTTCTATCGTGTCAAGCACGTAGAAGTAAACTACGATAATGAAAACAAAACCATATCAGAGGACGGCTTTAGGGAAAAGTGGAATGGGAACAAGACGTGTACCATGAAAAAGATGCGACGCTGTGTTTACCAAGATAGATGGCTGGCGAGGTCTATAGTGTCGCCACCCTGGCTTAGGGTCTCACTGAGGTAAAGGCGGTTTGGATATTTATATTTTACATAGCTATGATACAGCTCATGACGAGACACAGCATCGCTTCACGTTACGGTTACCACTGTGCCCTCTTCATACACCGAGCTTACCATTATATATATATATATAAATACTAGATGTCACCGTTATAAGAAACACCTGCTGATTGGCTGTCACACAAAGCCTTGCTATAAAACATATTGCGAGTAACATATAAAACCCCTCCGCTGGCAATGTTGCAGCAGCTAATCCCTATTTCACTTCCCCTTATGCTCCCCTCCACCACCACGAAAAGAACCTTTCAGGTGATTTCCCAGCAGAGAACAAGTGGATTTTGTTTGCTTTACTCCACCGATATAATTCGTGCGGCACTGTTTTATTCCTAGGATGGGATGAGTCTGTCTGAGGGGCCAGGTTCCCGCAAAGGAAATTTTTGCAGATTTTTATAATTCCCTTAAAAGATATAAGTTTGTGAATCATATTTCGTGATAATAAAATCATACGAATTTTCACACTAGATAATGGATAGGATGGTTTTGTTGTATGCTTGATTGGTTCTCAACCCCAAGATGATTTGTCTCCGTTCTGACATTACGAGCAGTTAGAACTTCCCCTGTACTCCACGAGGCTCTATATATGAAGTCACAGGGATGTACCCCACGACTTTCATGACTTAAGATAGGAAACATGATAACCATGACACCCGCGCGAGTATATAGCTACATGTTGACCACAGGGTTACCCAGAGCCAGCAGGGGCCCGGGGTAGATGTATCAGCCGGACCACATCCTTCTCCCATCAAAAGAGAATCCCTATAATCTACCCTTATATATCCTTCACACACAAGCAGACACATACACATAGTCTTCATATTACTCCTTCACATTCGTATTGAAGAAATGCTAAGCTAGTTTTCTTCGCGGGAGTATTGACAGGCGTTTCTACGTATCATTTTGAATGGCAGACGTTATCCTAGAGCTGCACTTGATATTTTAAAGGGCAAACCAAAATATTCTTCTTTCTTTTAACACATGAAACTGTTCATAAAACCTGAAGCACATATCCTTCAAAACTTCAGATATGATTTACGAAATTCGAAAGTGTCCTATATTCTTTTAAGACATTATGTACATTAATATATACTACAAATTTTTTGCTTCGTCGCGGGACAATTTGTAAAATCATTAAGCTACAGTTCACTTTATGGCTGATAGACTTCTCATAATATATTTTTTCTATCTGTAAATCATGAATTCTCTACCGAATGCAATCCATTCCATCATACTGATAACCTTTCTCTTCAACTCTGATATGGATTCCCTTTTTGCAACGAGAGGATGTAACTCGTACTGCTCACAATGGTCGACATTTCAATGAATGACCAACTTTCAGGAGATCAATGACACCATGATTTTCTCTTTTTTGACGAAGAGATTTGGCGATGAAACCGACTCTGAATGACGAGTTAAGCTTACCAAACATCTAACTGGAAAGATTCTATTCCATTATCGACACAGTCAACATATCCTTAAGCTCAGGGGAGATTTCAATCAGCAGGAAAGGGAATGAAGGAGATTCGAGACTGAGTGCGTTATTGCAGTCAGATCAGAGTAGACTATGAGGTTTTCGACACCATAGATAGTAGCCAGTGATGGTATCAAGTGGTAGCCTTACGACAGTGGCAGGAGTCGCAACAATAATGATAGTTAAGTACCAGTACATAGAACAACAAACGTAACACGAGAAAAAATAGAATCATCACTACTACAGTTGTCACTATGGTGGTAGTGGTATCAACAGTTTAAGTGAAAAGTACTGACGTCTAAATATCAGCAATGATATCAGCATCAGTTAAGTCATGATAACTATGGTAGTGGCTCTGGTGAAGGTTGTGGCCGTGTGTGTTTCTACATGATACGTCTTCTAAGGGGGTTTTCTCTCTACAGACACTGCTTTATCCCCGCAATGGCTATCAGTCTCTCTGCATGGCCTCTCCCACCACACTCCCACGCTACCTGATCCAGGGCCTCTCTTCACCCGACGTCTCCCACACTACCTGGATCCTCCCACACACACACACACACACACAATCATATCCGTAAACCAGTGACAATTTACTGTTCCTCCATCAGAACCGATTCTTTGTTGATTTAGTGACCCGGAAAAAAAATCATCAGGCGATGATATGAATAATGAATGGAAATGGAGGCAGGGGAGGAGGAATGCGAAGATAATATGAGTGGGAAGAGACCAGGGAAATGTAATGTCTGGAGGAGGAGGGACACGAGATAAGGGCGTGCTAATCGAAATTTCAGAGAGAATCAATATCACTTGATGTGGAATAACTAAATCACGATCGTCTCAGATACTGAAGCTCTGCATCCTCGACGGTTCATTGCTCATTAGAATGTTCCGCATATCCCGGTCGAGTCTTAGTATTCGGGGAGGAATTCAAACATGCCTTACTTGAGTAAACTGCTGGTGTATTTAAACGAGGCTTGCAAGAGTATTCAAATACCGCGAATGGTGCTGCAGTATTCAGTCCAATTGTTGGAAAGTTTGCACG
Organism: Panulirus versicolor; assembly: GCA_032361705.1. Lineage (NCBI taxonomy): Eukaryota > Metazoa > Arthropoda > Malacostraca > Decapoda > Palinuridae > Panulirus > Panulirus versicolor. Next base: position 720 of record JAUUDZ010457392.1, on the reverse strand, counting down.
TTCCTTGCTGGGGAATGTGGCTCAAGTTCTTTGACGCCAGTCACAAGAATTGCATGATGGAATATACAAATGTTGCTCACTGGAAAACCCTAACATCTCTAAGTGAAATATGTGGTTGACGATTGTCAGAATAACTCACAGCTATTACCGGATTAGCTGTTCAACACTACTGGCCAGATATCTAAGCGTTGCTTAATGGAGTATCAGTCTGTCACCTTCTAGTACATACATAAAAGTTGTGCATTAGCATTTTTGAAACCGTTTTCCAGGAATATTCGAAACAATTGTGCCGAAGTATTGGTCCATTATTCGCTTCAGCGATTAGATTCGGCGCCTGGTGCACAAATATTCAATGAAGCAAAGGCACACAAGTGTGGGTCTTCATGAAGACATAGTAAATACAAAGAGAACATCTGCCGGAAATAAAAATTATTTTCTTGCGACAGCATTAGCATTGAAAATGGAACGAAGGTTTTCTTCAGACCAATCTAATAAGCAGACTATCGGTGTAAAAATATTTGCGCCATTATTTCTTTAATTTCTGTAAAGAATTCTTGTTTGATTTTCAGACAATTTACAAACGTAGGTGACGAAACAGTCATTCCTCTCAGATTTTAAATCCCCTTTGCTTTTCTCCATCACCTACAAATGATTCTCTCTCTCTCTCTCTCTCTCTCTCTCTCTCTCTCTCTCTCTCTCTCTCTCTCTCTCTCTCTCTCT
>JAUUDZ010457391.1:0-23618 GCA_032361705.1 Panulirus versicolor | reverse complement strand
ATACCTATACATCTCAACGTATACATATATATACACACACAGACATATACATATATACACATGTACATAATTCATACCGTCTGCCCTTATTCATTCCCATCGCCACCCTGCCACACATGAAATAACAACCTCCTCCCCCAGCATGTGCGTGAGGTAGCACTAGGAAAAGACAACAAAGGCCACATTTGTTCACACTCAGTCTCTAGTTGTCATGTATAATTGATGTTAGCTGTCATGTATAATTAATGTTAGTAAAGTTATTTTTGTTCTGATGTTAGGTGAGATTCTTACTGATGTTCCACCTACTTTTGCTTAATTGGTCAGCCTCACATTTTCCCACATATTCATGAACCTCCCCTCTTTCACTTATTCTGTAGGATGTGCTATATGGCTCCGAATAAATCGGCCACTTTTACTATATGTAGAAAGTTTATTGCTGTATGTTTTATGGTCTATTAATCATTTCCCTGGTGCTTTGAAAGTAAGATTTTACTGTTATTAGGTTGTGTTAGGGTAGCCTTCTCATACTGGCATTTATAACAGAGAAGTTGCCTGTAGATCTTGTGGTGGTAGGAAGACCAAGACGTGCTATTGTCACTTTCTGCTTCAGAAGAATATCCTAATTGCACTGCTTTTACTTTTTATGGGGCTATCCATTGCCTATAGATAATTTATGATTAAGTATTTTTTTTTATATATAATCATTTTGATACTGTAGAGATGTATTGATGAAATGTTATCAAATTGAATATTGTGTGTTTAATCTTATTCAATATTTTGCAAGTCATTTTGGATGTAGAGAAACATCTCCATACCTGTTGGCATCTTAGGAATGTGTAATGAGGAACTAATCACTTAAGGGTAGATATATACTCTTTTTTTTATTATTATTATTATTATTATTATTATTATTATTATTATGACTTTTCCCATAGAAGATTGATTGTATTAATTCTTAAACATTAACTGACAATAATAATTTTTCAAGATATAGACAAAAAATGAGTTCTCCAAATTTTGTTTCCCATTCTTAAATGAAATAGATACTTGTAAAAGTAAAGGATGTGTACAAAAAATGAGATAAGTTAACTTGGACAACCATAATATTGTGCTAAAGGTAACTAATAAAGCCTCCAGTAAGGAGTAGCTAAGGGGGCAAGAAAGAGGTGTAAGGTAGAGTAATTGCAGGGGGATGAGTTTCTGAAGCATATCCTTTTTGGCAGAGATATTCCTAAAAATCTGGTTACTGCTTACATATATTTATGTATATTTTGACATAGATTTACACATTTATGTTTATGTGCCATATATGATTACACTTCAAAATAACTTCCAGACAAAGGTAGCCTCTACAGTAAGCAACTTTGATGGTTAAGAAACATCACCGATTTGAAATATTGGTAATTTGTTCAGAACCCCTCAGAAAATAATGCTACTATGATGATTCCTGGTGCCTACCATGCAAACCATTTTATGATGACATTATATCTGAGGGTTAATTTTCGGGAAAGAAGAGTTTGACTGGACTTATGATTTGAAGTCTGACTGGAAAATTCATATTTAGTCTTGAAGGTTTTTTTGTGTATGTGTTTATTTTGTTGCTATTGTCTCAGAAGTAGTTATACAAAAACACAAGTTGACATTAACAGAACATTTGACACTATCATGTAACATATCCTGACACAAAAGGTACTTAACACAACACTCCACAGCAGTAACGGAAAGCAGTATCAGTATTCGCTGTTTTGACTTTTCTAAAAGAAAAAAAAAGTTATGCTCATATGCTATTTGTAGTAACATGGTTCTGATTGATTGTGGATCAGGAATCTTCTTTCCACACACTCACGTACATCACAACTTATGACAGTGTTTTAATTGTTTTCTGAGTTCTTTTTCCCTTATTCATATCTCCTAAGAGAAAAATTGTGCATATGGCCACTCCTGCTTCCCTTTGTCACAGTGCAGTGTACAGCTCAGAAAAATTTATATGACAGTGCTATGTAGTTTATCATATGTAAATATTATAATGTTGCCGTACTTTACGAGCAGTTGACAGTAGAGTACAGTAAGCATCTGTTGTTCAGTGCATTACTTCATATTCTATACTTGCCAGAAGATACATTCCTGATGTAGCCCTTTGCTACATGTATAGCAGGTAAATGTCAGAGGTTGAGAGTGTGTTGTGTCCATGTATTTAAATGGATAATGAGTCACCCAACCCTGCCTGGCTACCAGTGTTACTTGTAGGCTGATTTCAGCCCAGCATAGCACCTTGCCTTTATGGCATGGCACCTTACCCTTTTTCAGATTTGTAAGTGATGCCTTGCCCTTTTTTCGACCAGAGCTGCATTTAAAAGTAAGCTATGCTTTTATTTTACTTTTATTTTTAATACCAGAAAGGAGTAGGGGAGGATTCTTGCATGCCAGAGTAAGGAAAAAAGTAGCTATGACACACAATTATGTAGGTTTTAGTATGTGTTAATTAAAAATCTAGACTCGTATGTTTGAAAATTGTGCCCTGTTTACAGTCGAGATGTACCATGAAAAATGTCATTTTCCCTTTTTTTTTGTCTGATGCACCTTGATCTCATCAGTTCATGGGAAACACACTGTCACCTCCTTATGTATGGGGGCCACTCTGCCTGCTGTCACAACACAGTTTGCAGTCACGTAGAATTACGTCTGTAACATTTAAACAACAGTACATTGTAGATTATCATATATATGTTGATAGAGTACCTGTACTGTTATAGTAGTTGATTGTGATGAGTACATAAGCCTGTATATTGAACAGTACAAAAACCCTCAAATTTTTAAACCAGTTTGACTACTGCCATTGAACAGCTCCTCATACGATGCAAAGATAGAGCTATTAGAGGCTTAACATGAAACAGTGCAAAAGACTTGGGAGAAAAGATTTTTTAAAGATGCACTTTTTTTGTATCAGTGTAGTGAGTGAATTGAATAAATTGTGATCAGATTGTGATTGTTGACAGTATACAGAATTTTAACAAGTTGTGTGATAAATTTCAAAAAGATAGGGCCCCATAAGTGGAGAAATTCTCTACAAATAAGTAATAGACTGTAGGATTCATCGGGATATGTGTGTCAATATATCATCTTGTAAACACTGAACTACTGGGAATGACTGAAAACACTTAGGCTCTACTGTTAATGAGATGGCCTTTATTAGGGCCCAGAACTATTCAGCACACTGCCGGCACCCATCAGAAACACTATGCAGTGCATTGTGAAGAAAATTAAGAATGCCAAGGATAGATATTATTTACAGTGTGTACTAAGCCAGCCAGATTGTGTGAGCTGTGGGGTTTCATGACCTTGAAAGTTTTTCCTAGAACCACTGGTGAAGAGTTGATCACATGCAATTTGAGCCAGGATTTCTTGTTTGTATTTAAAGAGGCTGCTTCACTTATATAAACGAGTGAAAGATACATTACAACACTTTTAAAGCTTTATTTTTGCATTATTTCATTTTCTTAGTTTTAATTTTGGAGTTTTGTTTTATTGGTAAACATTTATTTTTTATAAAAGTTATTTTCAGAATGGCAGATGTATGTTGAGACCCAAAATATTTTTCAGTTGCATTCGTAATGCACTGACAGAATCTTTCAAGTTAGTCTATGATATGGTAACTTATAATTTATTACAGCAAGAAAGATTAACCTACCAACAGGAGACAAGGGGATTTTCTCATGTTCTGAATAACCATAGTTAAGAGACAAATTGTTCCTTTGAAGTACAGGACATTGTTATGTAGATCTTTTTTAATGAAAAGAGGTTCTAAGAATGATAAGAATTTCTTAATTTTTTGGAAAAAATATTTAAGATAATACTGTAATTTTAGATTGCTATCAATCCAAGAGGATGTAAAGAGAAATCACAGCATTAGTATGATGTAAGATGGTTCTCTTATTTTTCTTGAAAATTGTTAGTTTGTAAATATTTTCAGGCTGTGTCCAGTGGAGAAGTTGTTGGAGCCATTGTCTGCAAGTTAGATGTGCACAAGAAAGTGACCGTAAGAGGCTACATTGCCATGCTTGCTGTTGATCACAGGTTTCGAAAGAGAAAAATTGGTAAGAATTCTGTAGTTTTCAGAGATACAAAGATTTTTTAAATCTGTTTGTATATAGAGACCATTGTGTATGAGAAGGTTGAATAAGTTCATTATGCTCCTAAATGATAAGGACATGCAGTATAGATATATTAAAAGTGAGACCCAGGACCCCATTTATGGGGCTTCTGGAGCCTTAAGGTTGCACTCCATCTGGTGACACAAAGGTTTTTGACGATTCTATTTCCTTTGTGCTGACTGTGACACAGCCTTGTAAAAGATGATTGTTTTCCTATGATGTTAGTATGCAGTGTACCAGTGTTTATACATACATACATACATAACCTAAGCAAAATCCATCCATCCATCCATCTAGAAACATTTCACCCACCCTTCACTCCCACTAACACAAGCAGTGCAGTTAAAACTATAAAGAACTCTCCTGCTACAGACCCTGACAACATATAAAACATTCTTATACAACATTTAGGTCCATTAGCAATCCAAGCACTTACAGATACCTTCAATCCCATTTGGCTACTCAACAAAGTTCTTGAATGTGGAAACCTCCCAACATAGTACCAATCCTAAAACTCCCTCCAAACTACCCAGCTCCCCTTCCTCATACTGCCCCCATATCACTTATGTCTTCATTATCTAAACTTGTTTAGAAACTGATCCACAGGAGAATCAAACAAAATATCTGACTCCCACCTACACAAGGTTTTAAACCCAATCATTCCATTGCAACACAACACACAGACCTCAGACAACATAGATGGCTTAGCCAGCCACAGCTCCCCAACTGCACAGTATTAGTGGCAATAGACATAAGCAAAACATTTGATGCTGTCCCTTGACACATCCTCACACTAAAGATTCTTGACACTACCCTACACAACAATGACAGAAAGTGGTTGGCCAACTTCATAGCTAGTAACCAACCCAAAGTCACACAAAAACACTCCACCTCCAATCCCTTAAGGCCTGCAGTGGATTTGCCCAGGGAGCAGTTCTTCCTACAACCCCTTTTGTCTCTTCCTGCATGACCTCCCATTACCTCTTTTATGCCACAATATGAAGGTCCTTACATATGCAGGCAACCACACAGTCACATCACAGCATCCAGATACCATAGGAGCAACAGCAAACTTGCAGAGCTACATTACACAATTAGGGTAGTAGCTCACTCAGAACAGATTGTCCATCTTCACAGAAATCTTCAGTGACCCCTTTAACCCTAGACAGACATGAATCCAGGCCTACTCCTTCCTGTAACATTGAATGGCCAAGCACCAAAACCTCAGCAATTTAGGGTTTCCAGCATGACACACAGGACACTCGTTCTCCATGCTTGAATACCAAGCACCTTAGAAAAGTACAACAGCCTCGTAAGTTTTGGGATTGGTTGTATAAGATTTACTGTAACATGTTGTCAACATTGTAGTTATGTGTAATTTTCCAGAGATGATCATTTTCAGCTGGGGGATTGTTATCCATGAGGTGTAGAAAGCAAAGCAACCAGAGAAAATTATCCTTTGACCCATAGCATGCATTGGTGTCCCAGTAAGGGATAATTTTCTGGTACTTGTTTAGTACTTATTTTTTAGGGGAGACATTAGTAAGCAGAGACTGAAAAGTATCTTTATCTCCTCAACTCTCTGATCAGCTCAATGATGTAAATGTGATTAAGGCAACATCTAATGAGTTTTAGTCATGGCATTTCAACATCTATTTGTGCCACTGATAGTTAATGACATTATCAATGAAATATCTACATAATCAAAAGGCCCCAAAGTTATAATTTTTTTTAGCCTGATCATCTTGTGGCCTGTCATCTGTAACACCAAAATTTCTCATATGAAAATCAAGAATGTCTGGAAGTCTGAACCATCACTTCTCACAAATGTTTAACATATTTATGTATAACATAAATATAACATTTAAAGATTAGATATGTAGATACACTACAAAATGTTCAGACCTGTATACCATACACTAAAATCTTCCACAGGGTCAAATTTGGTACAGAGAGCAATACGGGCCATGGCGTCTGACGATGCGGATGAAGTTGTGCTGGAAACAGAGATTACCAATAAGCCAGCACTTAAATTATATGAAAACTTAGGATTTGTGAGAGACAAACGACTGTTCCGGTAAGTATGCAGTAATTTTCCCTCAGTGATTGAAATTGGGGGATACATACTATGGCTTCATACTTAATGACTGTGATTAAACATTTTGGCATCCTAGAAGTTCCAGGTAGTAGTCGGTTCTGTATATGACCACCAATGAAAAAGTTGAAGAAATTTTCCCTTTTGTATTGATGATTCTTTTCCTTAGCTATATTTGCTCTCAACCCTTATTAAATAGTATGCTGAACATTTTCAGATCCTTGTAAGTGGAATTTGGGAGAAAAATAGAACTGAGTTAGTGTTATTAATGGAAGAAATAGTTATAATATTGTTGGTATGGAAAAGGGAAGGAAACATGGATTAACAAAAGGTGTTAGAGTTATTTTTACTCAGAGACCAGAAAATTTATAAATGGAAAGAAAGGGGTCATTCAACCTTTTCTGGTTAAAGGAATGCATCATCTCATAGATTAGCAGACTTGCATTGATTTCAAATGGAGATAAAAAATAGGTGACAGGCAATAGAAAGAATGATTTCTTTCTCAGCCCATTGTAGAGACAAAAAATAGGTGATAGGCAATAGAAGGAAAGTTTCCTAAACCCATCATGTAAATTCCCTTCCCCAAATGAACTCAAAACAGGCATAATTGATCATTAGACTAGATAGAACCCAAGAAGATGATGTGATATATTCCTGTATTCCTACAGCAGGAACTTCTCTGTGCTAGGCAGAGACAGAAGCATCTGAGGAAAGACAGCAAGGAGAATAATGATATATTAATCCATTCACTGCTTCCGTTGCTTCCAAAGTACCATAGTTGGTGTTTAGAGGGAGTATTTGGAGGAGAAGGAAGTGTGGTGAGTGAAGAGACATATGCTGGAGTTTATCAGTTGGACCAGGTTAGGTGAAATTATGTTGTTACCACATGATGAATGAGAGGTGGATACCATATCCTGAGTGTTTGAACATTGGTTACGACATCAGTAGGATGGTTGATGTTTGTCTAAGATCAAACTTTCCCTGCTCACCACTTTTACGTGGCAGGAGTTTTCCTTGATGGACAGAATTTTATTCAAGGTTCTTCACTTGCATTGGCAGCTTTCAGAAATAAATTTCAGGCAGTTGTGGACAGTTTTCAGAGTCGCATGTGAGCAAAGAAAGACTGGAAAGTACAGTCTTTAGGCGTTAAGAGAGCTTTGTTGATTTCAGCAAACTAGGAAGTGGACATGATACTTGGCCAGGCAGTTGATGGATGTGAATGCTGTGCTTAAAACGCTTTATGAACTTGATAGAAAGTATTAGTTGAGGTCTTCAAGAAATTTAATACAATTACATCCCTCAGGGAGGAAACTCTTAACCAGAACATGATAGAAAAAGTTTCTGGGTGTGATATTATATGTTTTTGAAGCCTCAGTAAGGAGGTTTTTATTCTTATCTTGTAATTAATCCTTTCATTGCAGCAGGTTTATGATCCTGCAACCACTTCTGTTATGGCTGACTTTGGAATTGAGAAAAAATAGATTTTAAGTGTGGCAGTGAATAGAGTCCTAATCCCTGATTATAAAACTTTAGAAATTGTTTGGATACATTTGTTTACATTGATGTTGTGAGGCATGTTATCTGCTAGTGTAAGCCATTCACCACTGCCAGACATATAGCTTTGGTATTTTGTTTTTCTTGCTCTTGTTACACCAGCATATATAGTGTATGACAATGTTTGTGTTACCACATATAAGTTTTATAGATACAGTATCTATTTTGCATGAAATATTTTATTGAAGACATAAGTTAAATCCATGAAATTATTCGCTGCTGTAGTAGCACGACGTTGTCATACTGCTATTGCCACCTGAAAAGGGAAAAACAACTGATCTACTTTTTGGAAATGTGTGTGACAATGGCTCTGCCATTGGTAGAGAAATGATATGTCATCTTTCAAAGCCTGTATTTTATGGCAGTGATACTGCAACTGTTGATGAAAAATTTTCATGTAGAACATTCTGTCACGCTTACAATTTACCCTACATTTTTTAACACAACTCTTGTTTGAAAGTAACCAGCTCAACTTCTCCCAGGGTGAACAAAGACTTAGAATTTGTGAAGTTTGACAGCTTCACATCCTTGCTCTACTTGCCTGCTTCTAAGAGCCCATACTTTAACAGAGCCATTGCTTAGACATTGAAGAGTTGAGCTCAGATCCTTCACGGGTTACCTTTCGTATGATTATTGGTACTATCTGTCCACAACCAAGATAGTAATAATTTATCAAACTCCCATATCCTTGAATGTCTTGAATATCACAGTCTTCTCTCCTTGAGGCAAAATATGCTAGTGATATCCTTTCCTATCTTACTAATGTCTGGTTGTTATCCCTGAAAGATTTTGGAGAATCCTAAGCTTTTCATAAGGGTTGGCTTCATATCTTGCCTTTGAGCTCCAATGTTTTGTCTTCCTTCCCTCATTTTGCTGCCTTATATCTAGTTTCCTCTCTGGCTGGTCTGTCACCATAGTTGTTGATGGACCAACCTCTACAACTTTCTGTGTCAGCAGCAGCCTCTCTCTTGGTTCTGTCCTGCCATGTATACTTTCCCTTTTTTTTATTAACAATTTCCTTTCTTAAACAGGTAACAAAATGTGATCATATGCCGATGACTCAAAATTGCATTCCTTTACTTTCATTAAATCTGTTCCATCCTCTCTCTCTTCATCTGCATCTCATCATAGCACAACTTCATCTGTAGACCCAGACTTGGACAGGGTCTCTGAAAGGGATAGATAAAAGTTTAATGGCTCCAAAACACAGTTCTTGAAAATACGTTACAACTTTCTTATCTCTCTTGATGGATCTGTAAATCCACCACTTAGCACAGTGTAAATAAATGGTGTGACCGTGACATCACATATGCCATGGAAACCCTACATTAAGCAGATAGCTTACCCACCATTCTTAAGAAACTAGGCACCATTTGTATCTGTCTATCAATATATCTCTCTGTATATCTGTCTCCAGGAACTGCCATCAAGGGGGTGCCAAGGCAAAAGTGTCCTCTTATCCCTGTTCTTAAATGCCTCTCTTGCATACACCATTCCATGCTGTCTGCCTCCTTTCTTCCTCCTGTGCTCTTCCATTCTATTTCTCCGTGTTACAGTTGGTCTTTCTCACACACCAACCCCTTTAATTGTACTATTATGTAATCTCCTTGTAAACTATCCGTATGTCATTATTACCACATGCCCAAACCACCTCAAACTATTACGTTACTTCCACTCAACATCTCCACAATTTCACCTTAACATTCCCTGCCTTATCAGATTTTTTTGCACCCCTTCATTTGTTTCTTCATTCCATACAGTTGTAACACATGCGCCTTTCAAATAGCTCATTTCCACAGCCTGGATTGAAGCCTCTGTCACAGAGATCATAGAGCTGTATGTAAATGTCAAAATATCCTTTCTTCTGAAAAGTGGCTTCATTTATACAAAGGATTGATCTTTCCTTGTTTGGAGTGCTGCTCTACATTCTTTCTTAAGAGAGTTAAGGTTAAAGCAGAGCAACTTATAAGTTCTTCCAGGCTATCCTCACAACATGATTTAATTGCCCTATGCTACGAATTTAGTTCACCTTCCCTCTTCTGTGTAATTACATTGGTTTTAGCAACCAAGAGCTGGCTGCTAGTGTACCCACACCATTAGCTTGATCACATAATACTCAGCTAGCTACTTTGTCACGTAATTACTTTGTGGTCATTGGCATCTCGGATGGGTGGTCATGATAACTGTTTTTTCCCTTGAAGCTTTGGGGCTCTTTACTCCCACATATCTTTTTTAACAACTATGACCTTGACATTTTTAAAAGACAGGTTTTCCACTTCCCCAGAATTCTGGATGTACTTTTACTTCTCCCTCTCGTTAACCCCTTGTATATCTCTAATTGAACCTGACCTTGATGTAGACATGTTTGTGACTGCACCTTTTATGAAAAAATCTTAAAATAATTGTTTTCTTACTTTCAGGTATTATCTAAATGGAGTGGATGCACTGCGATTAAAACTTTGGCTTAGATAAAAGAAAGGTAATTAAAAAGTTTTGTTGTTGATTTTTACTTCAGATATATTTTTAGCGCATCACATTGAATGCAAAGTTTATGTAATAATTGAGAATGTTATTTGCTGTAGCTTCCTCCACCTCTTTTCTTGCCTTCGTTGCTCCTTGTTTAAATCTGTTTTGTACCTTTTGCCCTCTTCTTTATGAAACAGTAGTAGACTCTAAGGAAAACAAATAATGAGACACCTAACAGGAAACATAAGATGATTGCAGTGAGTGTTCCAGCCATAAACTGATAAACATAATTACATACAGACTACCATAATTCGAGCTAAAGTATCTTAATGAGGTTGTAGTCAAAGTCAGAGACACACTAAAAGTGTTAGACAAACTTAAACTAGTTGTTCTGTGTTCTGGGGACCATAGGATTTACATGGATTTATGCCTGGTAAAAGTAGACCCAATTATTAGCTGACTGCAATAGCAACTGTGATTTTCTGTTGGAAAGAAAGGGAATGGATATTGTATCTCTTGACTTTTTCAGGCATTTAACATAGTATACCACAACATTTCATTCAGAAAAGTCGTAAAACAAAGCATTTAAGGTAAAATGTGTAGATGGATCAGTTTACAACAAACAGAGAATTCAGAGTAGGAGCAAATGTAACCATGTCTGATGAAGATGTATTATTGAGCATGCCATAGACGTCTGGGAACCTGCAAACACAGCAACCATCCTGAAATACTCCAAGTTCCTAACTCTCACCTCTTATTGCTCTACATCACTATTGTAATCAGTAGCCAAACTCTGTGAAAAGCTGATCCATAATAGAATTAAGCAAGATGCCCCTTTTTTACCCACTCACCATGGCTTTAGAGCCAAGCACTTCACACATCTTATCCCAGATGGCTTCAACCAATCATAACCCCTCTCTTGCATTGTATGAGGGGCAATAGATGTCAGCAAAGTATTTGACACTGTTCCTCGACACATCTTCACACGGAATGTACTTGACACTGTCTTCCAGAACTTGGTTAACCAGTTCCGTTGCCCAAAGAGCATTTCTTTCTCTAACCCCTTTTGATATCTTCCTAGATGACCTCCTGCAGACCAACACTGTAAAAGTTCTCATATGTGCAGATGATCTCACAGTCAGAATGCCCTTTCTCTACCCAAGCAACAACAAACATGCAACATTACATCACACATTTACAACATTGGTTAGCTTAAGAACAGGATGCCTACATCCCCAGAAAAATCTTCTCTCACCCTCACAATTTCATCTCACATTTACAACATTGTTTAAGTAAGAACAGAACGTTCTTACTCAAACAGAGTCTGTTCTCACCCTTATATTTTCAGACAGATATGAATCTAGTTTAAACCCTTCCATATCCCTGAATGGTCATCTTCCACTTAGCAGAACTCCAACCATGCTAGGTATTACTTACAACACAACAACACTTTCTTCCTGTATCACAAGACGTCATCACAAAGGTCATGAACAAACTAAACAGTGTCAGAACATGTATTAGCACTAGTTTTGGACAAGAAAAAGAATCCCATAGCATCCTCTACAAATATCTCATGCAGTCCAACTTAACCTATGCATCACATACCTGGTTATTCACCCTGTTAAAAGCCGTCATAACAGAACATCTGATCATAGCAAACAAGGCCCTGAGAACAATATCAGTCTGTCTTGCAGCCACAGACATGCAACTCATGTACAGTGAAATAAAAACAGTCATTACAATCTCACTTCAATACACTTGGTACCTAATTCTGTGCAGTAGCACAAAACCCTTCCCACCATAACCAACCATCATCCCATAGGTAGAAACAAAAAAATGTATACTCATGCTTTACACTTTACTTGTCTTTACTCACAAGTCTCCCATCTTCCAATAGATGTGATCTTGACTGAGCACATTCACACAATCATGACTCAGTAAGCACTGAACAACCACTATCCAAAACCTGTCTTAAATTCTATCCAGCCAGACATTTGCCCATTTGAAATTGTACTCCCCAGGCATGTACAAATGACACTTTCTCATGTATGATTTGGACACCACTCGTCTGTATAACACTACAAACACATATTCAACTTATCTAAGGACCTCTCATGCCCAAGATTCCTTGATGAAGACAAATATTCTCCATAACTATCTTTTACTTACCTCATGTAGACAAACACGCAGTATCACTACACCTGGTAGCCAACTTTCTTTCTGCTGCATTAACTTCATAAAAGGGTTCCTAGGTAGTGCAAAGTAAGGAAGTATCACAAGGAATAGTATTAGCTTCAACACTTTTTGATACTGATGTCAGACATAGGCAAAAAATAGAAAGTATAGTTAGATGTTTTGCAGGTGATGTCTGCATAAATAAAATGATTAGACTTGTATGGAATCAAGGAAGAATGCAAAAAGGCATTGATATATCTGTAGATAGGTAGAAGAGCGCCTGATGGAATTTAGTGAAGAAAAATTTGAATGGATAAGCAATGGAACAATTGAATGTGATGGTTCACATTTTTCATTAAAATACCCTGTGAATTTGGGAATTGTGGGTGCTTCTCAGCACTTGTGACATTGCATTTTCAGTTCCATCTTTTAGCAGTGTCTTCAGAAATCTATGAATGCACCCTTGTAAACTCTTCAAGCTCTGTTGCTACAACCTGTACATTTCATCACTTTATTTATTATATGCAACTACTATCTTTGAATTTTCATTCCTTTTCAGTGTTCATCTCATTAAGATTCATCCATATCCCTACACTACTGTTTATCCATCTTTTGCTGATTCAGTTTCTTTGTATGATAACCAATATGACATAGCCTAATGAAAGAAAAATAGAATACAAGAAAAAGAATGAGATTGATTAAAGCTCCATAGATGTTTGTGTTACAGCATATGGCCATGTGTGCTTCATACATATTGACATACATGAATCATAGACATGCAACAACAACATTCAACTGTTTCGGTGCTTTACCTAATTCCTTCCTGTTACAGTAATTTTGTTTCTGGTCATAACCTCTTACTATCCCATCATTGTAAACATGATATAGCCATGGTGATGCTCTATCTTTTCCTAAGCCCAGCTTTAACTTAAAACAGTCAGTCAGTCCATCTTTACTTCTAATGAATGCTTTTATCATTTTGTACATGGTTAGTTTTCTGTAGTAGGTTTACTCCCACACCATACACTTAAGACAATCCCTTTTTAGTCTCTCCAAATTTATTCTTTTCACAATCTTTTTTGTGTTATGACAAATGCTACTTAGGCACTCTTCATTTGCTCCTGCCATTTTGGGGGATATTACCATTTTATGCTTTTGCTTTTTTCTGAATTTGCATGGCTAAAGCTAAACTTCCAGTTGTGACCTCTAATTAACCTCCTATTGGATTTTGGTAAGACTTGGTGAGAGTACTGATTTCATTGATCCTCGGCAAAATCCAAAGATGAAGCAGAATACATACAGTAGGTACATATATGTACATGTGCTGACCATTATTTTCTGTATTCTGGCTTTGCTTGAGTTTTTTAACTGTAGTTCATTGTTTGTGAAAGTACAATTCATGGATCCTAAGCTTAAGTTTCTGTGTGAAACAGTTGCACAGAAGTATGTTTAGACTTAATTCTTAACTTATTTATTTATCATAAGTTTTGCTTAATTATGTTAGATTTTGATTAGACGATCTTTCTGTATCTCTGATGCCTCTTCCTTTTGGGAACTCCCTCGAGTGGGTGGCCGCAGCAAAACAGTCTTCATAAATGGTGAACTCTATTGCTGCTTCTTAGCCTTTAGTGCCTCACCCTTAACAGGCCACTGGCAGAATTTAAATCTGGCACAGTGTTTCGGGACTAAATTTTCTTTCAAATTTTAGACTTATCTGCCATTTCTCACGATAGTGAGGTAGTGCCAGGAGCAGACAAAGAAAATTCAAATCTGCTGTCATCCGTTCTCAAGATGCCATGTTCTTTGCACCAAAAGCACAGCCTCCAGCCACCTCACATTCCCTGGTTCAGTCTATTGAAAGCATGGTATCCTCCAAATACCACATTGTTCTAATTTACTTTGTCCTTTGCATGCTTTTCACTTTCCTGCATGTTTAGGCCACAATCACTTAAAAGTTTTTTCACTCCAAATTTCTATCTCCAATTTACTCTCCCTCTTCTCCTTGCCCCTCTACTTTTAACAAGTATCTTCTTTGTCTACTGCTCCTCACTCATTCTTTCCATATGGCCAAACCATTTCAACACACACTCTTCACTTCTCTTAACCACACTCTTATTATTGCCACACTTCTCTCTTTCCCCTTTTATTTCTTACTATATCAAAGCACCTCTCACCACATTTATTTCATATTCAGTGCATTTTCCTTCCTTTGCATAACCTTATTTGTAACCAATGCCTGGCATCCTTGCAACAATGTTAGGACTACTTTAAACTTACCCATTTTTTTTTCTTCCTAGATAATGACTTTTCTTTCCCCACATTCCTCAGTCATCCGAGAACACAGTTAACCCAGCTGTTCTTTTACCTGTAGAGGTTGGGCGATAAAATGGATACCTGGCAAGGTTTTATTATTATCATTATTATACTTGACTGCCATTTCCCATCTCAGCGAGGTTGTGCCAAGAAACAGACAAAGAATGACCCATCCACTCATATACACACACATATATACATACACATACATATACATACATATCAACATATACATTTATACACACATGTACATAATATACATACATAGCCATATACATATATACCCATGTACATGCTCATACTCACTTGCCTTCATCCATTTCTGGCGCCACCCCACCTCACTGGAAAGAGCATCGCCACCCTCTGTGTCAGCAAGGTAACACCAGAAAAACAAACACAAAAAAGGCCACTTTTGTTCACACTCAGTCTCTAGCTGTCTTGAGTAATGCACTGAAACCACAACTCCCTATCCACATCCAGGACCCACAGATTTTTCCATGGTTTACCCCAGACATTTTACTTGCCCTGGTTCAGTCCATTGACAGCATGTCAACCTATGTATACCACATCATTCCAATGTACTCTATTCCTTGCACACCTCTCCCCTCACACATGTTCAGGCCTTTATCGCTCAAAATCTTTTCCCCCCCCCTATTCTTCCACCTCCAATTAGGTCTGCTTCTCCTTGTTCCCTCCACCTCCGACACACATATCCTCCATGTCAACCTTTTCTCACTCATTCTCTCCATATGTCCAAACCATTTGAACACACCCTAAATTAGGGCCTCAGTTGTCTGTGCCATCTCAGCTTAAAAAAAAATCTTTTCACACACTGTTCCAAGCTCAGTCACCAGCTTTTGCAGTTTCTTCACTCAAATCTGCCTCTTGGTACTGTATCATCAGCAAACAATAATTGACTCACTTCCTAAACCCCCCATCCTCTACAAACTGCATACTCTCCCCTCTCTTTAAGACCCTTGCATTTGCTTCTCTCAATACCTTATCCATAAACAAATAAAATGCTTCTTGTTTGTTAAGTATTGTTCTCACACATTCTTCATACCAAACACCTGATTCACACATCCACAACCTGTCCTGAAACCAAATTGTTCCTCATTGATTTGGTGCTCTGAACATGCCTTCATCCTCTCAGTCGCCACTCTCCAGTACAACTTAACAGGTTCTTGCAACAGACTCATACCTCTGTAGTTCAGGCATTCTTGTCTGTCTCCCTTGCCTGTATACATTTACACTATACATGCATTCTGACAATACTCAGGCACTTCCTCATGGTCAGTTTATACATTGAAAATCCTAACCAATCAACTGCATAGTCAACCCATTTCATAAGAAAATCAGCAGCATTACCGTCCACTCCAGCTGTTTTGCCATATTTCTTCTCATGCAAGGCTTTCACCTCTTCTTTACCTAACCAATTTTCATGACACTCTCACTTCATGTACCTCCCCAACCCAAACACACTACATCTACCACCTAGTCATCAAACACATTTAACAGTCCTTCAGAATACTCACTACATCTAGTCCTCACTTCATCCCTACCTGTTACTACTTCCTCATTTGCCCCTTTCATTTGTTTCCATTTGTTACCTTGTTTTTCTCACTATTAGCCACCTTTCTAAAACATCGTATTCTTTTTGAATTAACTGATAATCGCTCTTCTCAGTTCCCATTAACCCCTTTTTTCAACCTCTGCTTCATTCTCTTGACCTCCTGTCACTTTTTCTTTTCTCCTAATCCTTTGCTCTCCTTCCCTCTTAAGTAGCACCCATACACTTTTCTTTAGTTCATCATCCCACTGCTCACTACCCTTTTTCACCTGCTTACCTTCCATCTACCACATGCCATACACTCCTCTTGTACAAGCCAGCACTGCTTCCCTAAAATTCTGACTTCCTTAGACTTAATCAGATTCACAAGATAATTTGATTGACCCTTAGCTTACATGTGAAGGAGCTGAATTGAACTTGTGTATGTATACCTATACTTTATTTCAGCTTTACTTTCAAGTTATGCACTTTGTTAAGTCATGCCTTGGCACTTCTGCTCTCATTCATGTTTGGAGTCAAAATGTACATTTATGAACTGGCCAGATTTATATCCAGAACTTTAGTTATTGATCACAAATTTTTGTGAATATTTTTGTAGATTGTAGTTAGATTTGTGAGCGTACCTCTGTTGAGTTTAGGTATGGAATTGAGTAGTACATTTATATATAATTGTGTACCATATATACCGTCTGAAATATATATTTTGGTGACTTTCTTGAGTCATCATAAACTCCATTCACCATTCCATGTTGTGGGTCAGGTACATATAGCTCTTCAGATTAATCTTTCATGTTTTTCCAGTCATATTAAATTTTGATCCAAAAAAAGTAATGTAGTTCATGAAATCAGTCCATAGCTAAAGGTTTTTGGACTTCTAGACTGTGCACCTATACGTATACCTATGCATACATTCAGAACTTTTGTTTGAGCTATATGTTTCCAAAATCAGTTTTGGATTTTCATCCTAAGTTTATAAGATTCTTAATGTATGTTCAGTTCCTTTTTAGAGGTTAAGTGGAAAAGACATATGTTCATGCACATCTTAAGGTGAACTTTTTAATCTTTAATGTTCTTATAGCACAAAGTTTTTGATCAAGTTTGATGAGGTTATTCATTTTTTTACCTTGAACTTAGACTGAAAGATGTTGTACGTCTTTACATCCTTTCCTACATATATCCTTAATTGCTGTTCTGCAACAGCAACTTTCATAAAGCTTGTTGGATTTTTATAAACTGTATAAAATTACTAACTTTAGCCTTAGCTCCACTTTAAAGGTATTCATTAGTTGAATTGAGCATTCACACACATACATCCTTAACCCTTAAACTGTGGTCTACTTCCTCATTTGCATACCCCCCTAGTGTGGCATTATTCATGAATTTTGTGTCCTGAATTTAAAAGAATGTCTTTGAAAAAGATGGATAATCAGCCACTAATCAGAAGAAAATAGTATATGGATATAACTTTTGATACGTTACCTGTTCTTGGCGGATGCTAGAAGATGATGAATGATGGGGGTGAAAACAGAGAAGCATCCATGTGCTGTGCCTGGTGACAGGGTGCACAGCCCTATATTTTCTCTTGGGTTACGTATGTAAGTATGAGAAAAACTCGACTTATGCATGTAAACAAAGAAGGTAGAGTCAGTTGTTATTCATGGTCTGTAATTCAAATTTTAACTGGGTGTCAGTTGACGTAGACAGCAGTCCCTAATGTTATACTCATGTAGACCACAGTTTATGGGTTAATTATTTATGGTCTGTAATTCAAATTTTGACTGGGTGTCAGTTGACATAGACAGCAGTCCCTAATGTTATACTGATGTAGACCACAATTTATGGGTTAATTGTCCAGAACTATATTTTCTGATCACTTTTTAAAAGAAATTCAGTTATGGTGGGTTTATGTCAGACTTAGTAAGATAACTTTGTGTAATTGAGTAATTTCCTAATACTCCTTTTTCATCTTGTTGAATTTTGATCAGACCAAATTAGTCATTTTCTTGAACCATCCCCAAAATTTGACATCTTCAAAATGCACATCCATTTGTATGTTCATTCAGTTTCAAACTTGTTCGTCACAACCTTTTGTTGATATATATATTGGATTTTTTTATCCAATAGTTATTGCATTTTGACTCTTATCTGAAGTCCAGATTAGCACTGTATGGCTGTCCATTCATATGTGTGTGTGAAAATATGTCTTATGCTAGTTATTGATCTCTGGCTTTTTCAAGTCACATTAAATATTGCTGAGGTTACTCTTCTTCAGTAATGATTAGATAACAACCATTTATTGTGCAGAGACATAGCACTTGTCTTCATGCAATATTTGTGGTCATTGTAATCCTTTTTTCTACAATCCTATCAGCCTCATCCATCTACACGTTAACCATATTTTCATAGAATTTTAAATTCTTCTATTGTTCTGCCTTTTTGGGATTACCGTAGGGTATTTTACCCTTACAAATCAGCAGGGGAGTGATGAGAGAAAATTATAGTTAATGTGACTGTAGAGTGACAAGATCTCCACCTACCTGAAAATTCATTTTAGGAACATCCACTATCTCTGAAAGTCAATGGACACTCATTCAAAAAATACATAGTTTTGCTTGCTGTCTCTGTGAAAGGAGGCAAATTAAAGGGATCATAGAGTGTACAGAAATTGTCATGATTTAAGAAATTACTGTAGAACTCAGTGTGATTTACAAAGATTGTGGAAAAAAGTCAGGAAGGCTATTCCAGTAGTTTCTACCCCCTTTTGGTGTTAGCATTGATATGTGCTGTTTTTATTTGGTACAGAAAGCATGTGTTAGTGTGTATATTAGGTGAGGGTGATATGCTATCTCATCTTTCATATAGTATAGAGAGTAAGTGAGGGTTATATTCAAAAGCAGTATCCTTTTGTCATAAGTTCATAGAGTTTTTGTAAGCATTTTGGGTAAGTAACACATTTATTTTTTGATTACCATAGATGAGGATGCCATTGTTTTTATTGTAGTTTCAGGAGCTTACATGAGTTTTAGTGCTTGTTGTCTAGGTAGTAGTTTCCACCGTATCCTTCTTATACATTTCTTTGCACATTTTGATGTGTTGCTTATTCGGTAAGTTTTGTTGTTTTATGTTGATGGGTCACCTAGATAAAAGTTTGGTGTCGATAATATCGCCTTATGCATTTCATCTTTTTCCATCTTCAAGTGTCTCATTTTCACATTGTTGTCTTTTAAGTGTTCTGTGGTCTTTAAATAGTTTCACCATTAGATTGAATAGCATGTGCAGGCCTTTATTATAAGACTGGATATAGTTTTTCCTACCCATGTTTGGAGGACTGGGGATTGCTCTTTCAGGGATTTGCTATCACTCTGTCCTGCCCTGTCCCACTCCATCCCTTGAAAATACTTGGATTTTAATGTGGCTACTAGTTGTTTTTAAACTAGTTTATCCCCAAATTGTGTTGTGTGCCTTCATAGGGGTCTTGGTTCTTCTCATCTGTTTAGGCTAATGTGTAGGACTTCCATACCCCTTCAGCAGATGACTGGGGTTCTTTGGACATCTTTTGATCAAGGAAAAATGTTGATTGGTATTGTGTAGGGAATTGCCAAATTGTGCCCATTTTTATGCAAAAAGGAATATTTATAAAAGTTGATACACATGGGCTTTCCATTAGTTGATTCTGGAGAATCAGAGCCTGTTAAATTTCACCCCAGTCATTTCGTTTTGAGCTGTTCTGGTGGTATGGAATGTGTGTATGATGATTGTCTTGAAAGTAAAGTAGATGTAATTTAGATAAAGTTCCTGGAAATGAGGAAGAAGGAAAACTACCCCTGTATCTCATGTGTGTCGTAGAAGGCTCGTGAGAGGGGCAGGAGGATGAGCCTCCTCCTTGTATCATCACATTCTAAGATTAGGAACAGAAGCTGAGCCAAGTGAGGATTTTCCCTGTAAGGCTCAGTTGTCTGTTTGTGTTGCAAAGGTGGAAAGTCAAGCTGATGGTGAAAAAGATAAATTTGATGCTTAAAGAAAAATCACTAAACATTCACATTTGTATAAAAAGGTACACATATATTAAATGAACAGAATCACTCATGAAATGGAAAGCTTATATTTGTTTGTAATTGCCTGAGAATATATTTCTGGCTTGTCTGCATGTAGTAAGGACATTTCACACACAAACATTCACAATAAAAAAAAAAAAGAGAAAAGGTCAGTAATACGTGAATTGTCTGTGGTTATTACAGGACCAGGTTGCTTGAGATCCAGGTGCTAGATAGGCTTAACCTCCTTAGGATGATGTTCCTGACTCAAAGTCCGGAGTGATGCAGCAATGCAGTCCAAGGTTTCTGTAATTTTTATTTTTACTAATAAATTAGACATTTTCATACAAAAATTATTTCATTTGTTGTAGTTAAATGTTTTATTTTACAGTCCTGCATTCAAAATAAATACACAAAGAATGATTATAGTATTGTTTGTGTTATGTATAACCTAATGTGTGTATTCAGTGATATATTTATAGCAGAGTGTGTATAATAAAGGTCATTAGTTTTGTAGGTGTTATTTTTCTGAACCTAGGATGATAAGCAAAGGACAGTGACCTTATGGTATTATTCAAGCTCATCTGGACTGTATTGAAAAGTAAATCCACAGATAAATCTTAATGTGAAACTAGGATAAAATTTTCTCATTTATGATCATTGGTAAAATTATCTTCACTTATACTTGTTGAGCTGTAATTAGTAATGTCTGATGGTGACAGTTCGGCATTACCGTTCTTACAGTTAGACATTGATATTGTGCTCTGTGGCAGACTTCTCTAGTCTTGCTTTGTCTCAAGTTTGTTAGTATTTTCCATTTGGCGTTGAAGAAGTTATGCTTGGTTGCCTTCCGCTTTTCATTTATTTGGGAGAGATTGATTACCTGCTTTGATTATTTTTCTCCTACTTTGTATCTCTTGACCAAAATTGTTTGGAGGTAATTATAGTTTCTTCTCGTTATTATCCGTATTGAATATGATCTGGAAATTTTTCAACATTTGGGAGTCTCATTAATCCCCCTCATATTTAAGGGTTCATAAGAGTCAAGCAAACCAATCAGGTGTGTTAGGTTTCCTATTCGGCATTGTGTCAAGGAATTTATAGTTGAATGTGTCAAGGATTGAATGATTTGTTGTGTAAGAAAGGTTTTATTGCCATCTAATGTGTACTTGTTGATCACATATGATGGCCATGTTTATTACATATTAAACCTGTGGGGTTGGTGATAAGTTTTAAACAGATCTGAAATGACTGATGTTCCCAGCTGTGCAAGATGACTGTGGAATGGGATTCACCCATTGGACACTTTGCTGGTTAATTTTGTTTTTCAGAAAGTAACCTATATTCTTTTTCATCTTCCATTATGAAAGATACTAGAAATGGTCATGTTAGCAATGCACACATCATTTTCTTTCTGGATGTTTCAGCTGGATTGTCTCCAGATACACTGCATTTGCTGGTGTGTGAACATAACTTTATACCAATAAATGGTAATGCTGTTCAGTATGTGGTACATATTTTTTGCAGATGTTTAATGCAGTCTTTATGACATGCACTAATTTGTGAACATTTCTTGACAGTATAATGATTGAATCCTGTTGAACATATCCAGTTATTTTCAAAAGCTGACTTTTTAGTTTTAGATTGGATTTTGCAATGTGCTTCTTAGTACTGAACCCAATTATATGGAAAAGTTACAATGGGCAAATAGCTGTCTAGTTGTAACTGAAGCACCTGTAGTGCAACTATTTTTCGAATTCGCCTCAGAACATTTAAAGGCAAGAACATATGTAAGTAGTGAATATGATAACTGATTAATGAGAAATGGAGTTTTGACAACAGATATGTGAAGAAAGGAGCTAGTCTGTCATGAATTTGGCCGCTGTCAAAACAAGGTGCATGAATGTATCATTTATGCTTGCAGGTGTGAGGGTAACAAGGTGTCTTAACTACAGTGGTTTGAGCAGGCAACAGCTGAATTAGAGTAATGATATTACATGTCATGTAAAGGTATGTGATTAATTGCTCTTTAATATAATCACAGATTTACTTAATGTTTACTTAATATTTCCGAAATACTACTCACGTTATTTCCTGTGGGTCATAAAATATTTTCCAAATACTACTCACATTATCTCCTGTGGGTCATAAAAGGCAACTGAGAAGGATGGGAACAGATGACTGGAAATCCTCCCTCCGTCACATTAGCTTTCTAAAGAGGGAACTTAAGGGGGAGCTATACAAGAATTTTTCCTTGAAGGCTTTGTTGGTTGTTCCTGATGCCACATTGCCAAGGCAGTAGAGATGAGCAAGTTTATAAAAAGAAAAATGTAAAAGCTCTTGCCTGTCAAGGTCTTCAAAATTATTAACTACATTTTGACTGTATATTTGAAGTATTTGTTTGATGGTTATTAGGCAGTCAGACTGCAATATTTGATAGAAATCTTGTATTTTCTGCCATTTTATTAGTGAAGTATTACATTCGAGAAAATATTATAATTGGCAATGAATTTCAGATTAAGTTTTATACATAGTGCTGTGATGTATGAAAAAAAAATGTAGACACTGGAACCAATTCCTATGATTGACTTTTATTCAGAGTAGCACTATTCTTTAGTGATAGTGATTGTGTCACTTTAAGATAATGTGTTATTAAATGTTTTATTGATTTGATTGAGTTCAAGATTAAAGATTTTACACATTCATCTTTTATACATAAATTATGTGCCTTGTGGTTTCTGGCATTTCTTAAGTTGTGGAGTATTTTTGCATAGTGAATTTCATGAAGT
This sequence comes from Panulirus versicolor, assembly GCA_032361705.1. Taxonomy (NCBI): domain Eukaryota; kingdom Metazoa; phylum Arthropoda; class Malacostraca; order Decapoda; family Palinuridae; genus Panulirus; species Panulirus versicolor. The sequence goes on along the minus strand of JAUUDZ010457391.1, from coordinate 471 downwards.
TTTTTGTCTTAATTTGTCTAGACACCTTATTAGCATAATTTGACTTTCAGTATTACTGTTGTAGTGATTGTTGAGAGCATTTGTTAATGATTCAGTTGTAAAGTGTTAAAAAGTCATTTGTTGACTCTTTCCACTATGGGGAGCATTAAACATTAAACCAGGATCATCAAACTGGTGGTATGCGCACCCTGAATGTACTCTTTCAGGATGCGCATTGTGTTTCCTGGGGATAGAACATGATATGTGTATGGGGTATACTGTTATTTTACATCTTACTTTTGTGATCATGTTTGCTCCAAAAATAAATTTCTCTGATTAGTGTTTGGACATATGGAGAGAATGAGTGAGGGAAGGCTGACAAAGAGGATGTATGTGTTAGCGGTGGAGGGAACAAGGAGAAGCGGGAGACCAAATTGGAGGTGGAAGGATGGAGTGAAAAAGATTTAAGAGCACTTGGGGTCTGAATATGGT
>JAUUDZ010457369.1:0-12361 GCA_032361705.1 Panulirus versicolor | reverse complement strand
CCACCAGACCCATAGTGCTTCACACTGTGATGACCATTATGTATGACCACCAGACCCATAGTACTCTAGACTTTTATACCCATCATGTATGACAAACAGTCCCATAGTACTCCTCATTGTGATACCCATTATGTATGACCACCAGACCCATAGGACTCATCACTATGATACCCTTCACGTATTACCACCAGTCCCATAGTGCTCCTCACACTGATATCTATCATGTATGACCACCAGACCCATAGAACTTCTCAGTCTGATACCCGTCATGTATGACCACCAGAAACATAGTATTCCTCAATGTGATACCCATCATGTATGAACAACAGAAACATAGTATTCCTCACTGTAAAACCCATCATTTATGACCACCAGACCCAAAGTGTTCCGTACTCTGATACCCATAATGTATGGACACCTGACTCATAGTGCTCCACACTGTGATGCCCACTACGCATGATCACCAGTGCTTCACACTGTGATACCCATCATGTATGACCACCAGAACTATAGTGCTCCACAGCCTGATAACCATCAGATATGGCCACCAGACCCATAGTGCTCCTAACTGTGATACCCGTCATGTATGACCAAAAGTTCCATAGTACTCCTCTCTGATATACCTATCATGTATGACCAGCAGACCGATAGCGCTCCTCACTGTGATACCCATCATGTATGACCATCAGACCAAAAGTGCTACACACTGTGATACCTATCATTTATGACAACCAGACACTTTTAGCTCCTTATTGTGTTACCCATCATGTATGACTACCAGACCCATATTACTCCTCACTGTGATACCCATCATGTATGACCACCATAACCATTGTGCTACTCATTGTGATTCGCAACATGTATGAACACTAGATCCATAGTGCTCCTCACTGTGATACACATCATGTATGACCACAATACTGATAGTGCTCGTCTCTGTGATGCCCATCATGTAGGACCACAAGAACTATTGTGCTCCAAACTCTGATACCCTTCATGTGTGACCACCAGACCAAGAATTCTCCGCACTGTGATAACCATCATGTATGACCATCAGAGCCAGAGCGCTCCTCACTGTGATACCCAGCATGTATGACCATCATACCTATGGTACTTCAGTCTATATTACCCATCATGTATGATCACCAGACCCATAGTGCTTCACACTGTGATACCCATTATGTATTACCACCAGACCCATAGTGCTCCACACTGTTATACCCATCATGTATGACAGTCCTATAGTACTCCTCACTGTGATACCCATTATGTATGACCACCAGACCCATAGGACTCCTCACTATGATACCCTTCACGTATCACCACCAGTCCCATAGTGCTCCTCACACTGATATTCATCATGTATGACCACCAGACCCATAGAACTTCAGAGTGTGATACCCGCCATGTGGAACCACCAGACTAATAGTTCTCCACGCTGTGATACCAATCATGCATGACCACCAGAAACATAGTGTTTGTCACTGTGATACCCATCATGTATCACCAACAGCCATATTGATCTCCTTACTCTGATACCCATCATGTATGAGTACCAGAACTATAGTGCTCCACAGTGTGATACCCATCATATATGGCCACGAGACCCATTGTGCTCCTCACAGTGATACCCATCATGTATGACCAAAAGTTCCATAGTACTACTCACTGATATACCTATCATGTATGACCACCAGACCAATAGCGCTCCTCACTGTGATACCCATCATGTATGACCACCAGACCAAAAGTGTTGCACACTTTGATACCCATCATGTATGACCACCAGACACATTGAGCTTCTTAGTGTATGACTACAAGACCCACAGTACTCCTCACTGTGATACCCATCATGTATGACCACCATAACCATTTTGCTCCTCATTGTGATTCCCAACATGTATGACCACTAGATCCATAGTGCTCCTCACTATGATACCCATCATGTATGACCACCATACTGATAGTGCTCGTCTCAGTGATCCCCATCATGTAGGACCACAAGAACCATTGTACTCCAAATTCTGATACCCATCATGTATGACCACCAGACCCAGAGTGCTCCTCACTGTGATACCTATCGTGTATGACCACCAGACACAGACTACTCCTCACTGTGATACCTAGCATGTATGACCATCAGACCAATGTTGCTTCAGACGGTATTACCCATCATGTATGACCGCCAGACCCATAGTGCTTCACACTATGATAACCATTATGTATAACCACCAGATCCATAGTACTCCAGACTGTTATACCCATCATGTATGACAAACAGTCCCATAGTACTCCTCATTGTGATACCCATTATGTATGACCACCAGCCCCATAGGACTCCTCACAATGATACCCTTCACGTATTACCACCAGTCCCATGGTGCTCCTCACACTGATATCCATCATGTTCATCCACTAGACCCATAGAACTTCTCAGTGTGATACCCGTCATGTATCACCACCCGACCAATAGTGCTCCACACTGTGATACCCATCATGTATGACTACCGGAAACATACTATTCCTCACTGTGATACCCATCATGTATGAACAAGAGGCATATTGATCTCCTTACTGTGATACCCATCATGTATAACTACCAGACCCATAGTATTCCTCACTGTAAAACCCATCACTTATGACCACCAGACCCATAGTGCTCCATACTATGATACCCATCATGTATGGCCACCTGACTCACAGTGCTCCACACTGTGATACCCATCACGCATGACCACCAGAACTATAGTGCTCCAGAGTGTGATACCGATCATATATGGCCACCAGACCTATAGTGCTCCTAACGGTGATACCGATCATGAATATCCAAAAGATCCATAGTATTCCTCACTGATATACTTATCATTTATGACCACCAGACCAATAGCGCTCCTCACTGTAATACTCTTTATGTATGACCACCAAACCAAAAGTGCTGGACACTGTGATACCCATCATGTATGACCACCAGACACATTGAGCTCCTTACTGTGATACCCATCATGTATGACTACAAGACCCATATTACTCCTCACTGTGATACCCATCATGTATGACCACCATAACCATTGTGCTCCTTATTGTGATTCCCAACATGTATGACCACTAGATCCATAGTGCTCCTCACTGTGATACCACTAATGTATGACCACCATACTAATAGTGCTCCTCTCTGTGATGCCAATCATGTAGAACCGCAAGAACCATTGTTCTCCAAACTCTGATACCCATCATGTGTGACCACCAGACCAAGAATTCTCCGCACTGTGATACACATCATGTATGACCACCAGACCCAGAGTGCTCTTCACTGTGACCCCCAGCATGTATGACCATCATACCTATAGTACTTCAGTCTGTATTACCCATCATGTATGACCACCAGACCCATAGTGCTTCACACTGTGATACCCATTATGTATTACCACTAGACTCATATTGCTCCACACTGTTATACCCATCATGTATGACAGTCCTATAGTACTCCTCACTGTGATACCAATTATGTATGACCACCAGACCCATAGGACTCCTCACTATGATACCCTTCACGTATTACCATCAGTCCTATAGTGCTCCTCGCACTGATATCCATCATGCATGACCACCAGAACCAATAGAACTTCTCAGTGTGATGCCCGTCATGTATGACCACCAGACCAATAGTGCTCCACACCATGATACCAATCATGCATGACCACCAGAAACATAGTATTCCTCACTGTGATACCCATCATGTATCACCAACAGCCATATTGATCTCCTTACTGTGATACCCATTGTGTATGACTACCAGACCCATAGTATTCCTCACTGTAAAATACACCACTTATGACCAAGAGACCCATAGTGCTCCCTACTGTGATACCCATCATGTATGACCACCTGACTCATAGTGATTCACACTGTGATACCCATCATGTATGACCACCAGAACTATAGTGCTCCACAGTGTGATACCCATCATATATGGCCACCAGACCCATAGTGCTCCTCACAGTGATACCCATCATGTATGACGAAAAGATCCATAGTACTCCTCAGTGATATAACTATCATGTATGACCACCAGACCAATAGCGCTCCTCACTGTGATACCCATCATGTATGACCACCAGACCAAAAGTGCTGCACACTGTGATACCCGTCATGTATGCCCACCAGACATATTGAGCTCCTTACTGTGATACCCATTATGTATGACTACCAGTAGTACTCCTCACTGTGAAATCCATCTTTTATGACCACCAGATCCATAGTTTTCCTCATTGTGATACCGATCATGTATGACCACAAAACTCATATTGTTCCTAACTGTGATACCCATCACGTATGAACACCATAACTATAATGCTTCTTACTGTGAAACCCATCATGTAGGACCACCAGACCCATAGTACTCCTCAGTGTGATACCAATCATTTATGACCACTAGACACATAGTGCTCCATACTATGAAAATCATCATGTATGACAACCAGAACCATAGTACTGTTCATTGTGATAATCATCATGTATGACCAGCAGACGCATTGTGCTCCTCACTGTGAAACCCTTCATGAATGACCACCAGACCCATAGTACTCCTCAATGCGATGCCCATTATGTATGACCTCCAGACTAATAGTGCTCCACACTGTGACACCTATCATGTATGATAACCAGAACCATAGTGCCCTACACTGTGATACCCATCATGTATGACCACCAGACCCATAGTACTCCTGACTGTGATACCCATCATTTACGACCGCTAGATACATATTGCTCAAGACTGTGATACCCATGTTGTATGACCTCCGGACCCATTTTAGTTCTCACTGTGATACCCATCATATATGACTACCAGAAAAATAGTGTTCCCCACTGTGATACCCGTCATGAATCACCACCAGATCCATAGTGCTCCACACTTTGATACACATCATGTATGACCACCACACACATGGTGCTCCTCACTGTGATACCCATAATGTGTGACCACCTAACCCATAGTGCTCCACATTGTGATCCCAATCAATATTGCTACCATACCCCTGGTGCTCCTCACCATGATACCCTTCATGTATCACCACCAAACTCATAGTACTCCTCACTAAGATACCCATTATGTATGATCACCAGACCCATAGAGATCCGCACTGTGGTACCCATCATGTATGACCACTAGACCCATAATACTCCTCACTCTGATACCCATCATATACGATCACCAAACCCATATAGCTCCTCACTGTGATACCCATCATGTATGACTACCTAACCCATACTACTCATCACTGTGATATCCATCATATATGCTCACCAGACGCATATGCTCCAAACTGTGACACCCATCAATATGACTACCAGACCCATGATACTCCTCACTGTGATACCCAACTTGTATGACCACCAGACCCATAGTTCTCATCACTGTGATACTCATTATGTAGTGCTCCACACTGTGATACCCATCATGTCTGACCACCAAACCCATAGTGCTCCTCACTGCCATACCCATAATGTATGACCACTGATCCCAGAGTGCTCCTAGCTATGATACCCATCATTTATGACCACCACACCCATAGTGCTTTTCACTGGGATACTCATCATGTATGACCACCAGACCCATAGTGCTCCACACTCTGATAGTCATCGAGTTTGACCAACAGTCCTATACTACTCCTAAATATAATACCCATCATATATGACCACCAGACCAATAGTATTCCTCACTGTGATAAACACCATGTATGACCACTGGACTCATAGTGCTCCTCACTGTGATACCCATCATGTATGACCACCAGAACCATAGTGCTCCTAACTCTGCTACCCATCATGTTTGACCACCAGATCCATAGTACTCCTTATTGTGATACCCTTCATGTATGATCACCATACCCATAGTGCTCCAAACTGTGGTACCCATCATGTATGATGAACAGACCCATATTTCTGCTCCTTACCGTGATACCCATCATGTATGACCGTCAGGCCCAAAATGCTCCTCACTATGATACCCATCATGTATGACCACCAGACTCATAGTGCTCCTCACTATGATACTCATCATATATGACCGCCAGACCAATAGTGCTTCTCACTATGATACTCATCATGTATGAACACCAGACCCACAGTGCTCCTCATTTAGATACCGATCATGTATGATCAGTAGACCCATACTGCTCCTCACTCTGATACCCATTATATATGACCACCAGACACATAGTGGTCCTCAGTGTGGTACCCATCATATATGACCACCAGACCCCGAGTACTCCTCACTATGATACCCATCATGATGACCACCAGGCCCATAGCACTCCTCATTGTAATACCCATCATGTATGAACACCAGACCCATAGTACTCATCACTGTGATACCCATCATGTATGACCACCAGACGCTTAGCGCTCCACACGCTGATACCCATCAATATGACTACCAGACCCATGGTGCTCCTCATTGTGATACCCATCATGTATGACCACCATACCCATAGTGCTTCTCACTGTGATACCTGTTATGTATGACCACCACGCCCATAGTGCTCCACACTGTGATAACCATAATGTATGACCACTAAACCCATAGTGCTCCTCACTGTTATACCCATCATATATGACCACTAGACCCATAGTGCTCCTCACTGTGATACCCATCACATATGACCACCACACCCATAGTGCTCTACACTGTGATACCCATCATGTATGACCACCACACCCATAGCGCTCAACATTGTGATACTCATCATGTATGACAACCAGTCCCATAGTACTCCTCAATGTGATACCCATCATATAAGACCACCAATCTACTTGTACTCCTCATTTTGATACCCATCATGTATGACATCCAGACGCAAAGTGCTCCACACTGTGATGCCTATCATTTTTGACCACCAGACCCATAGAACTCCTCACTGTGATAAACACCAAATATGATCACCAGACTCATAGTGCTCCTCACTCTGATAACCATCATATATGACCACCAGAAACATAGTGCTCTACACTGTGATACCCATCATATATGACATCCAGACCCATAGTGGTCCAAACTGTGATACTCATCATGTATGACTATCATACTGATAGTGCTCCTAACTGTGTTACCCATCATGTATGACCACAAGATCCAGAGTACTCCTCATTGTGATACCCATCATGTATGACCAGGAGACCCATAGTGCTCCAAACAGCTATACACATCATGTATGATGACCAGACCTATTGTTCTGCATGCTGTGATACCAATCATGTACGACCACCAGACCCAGTGAGCTCCTTACCGTGATACCCATCATGTATGACTTCCAGACCGATGGTACTCCTCATTGTGATACCCAACAGGTATGACCGCCAGACCTATAGTGCTCCTCACTATGATACTCAGCATGTATGATCATCAGACCCCTATTGCTCCTCATTGTGATACCATCATATATGACCACTAGACCCATAGTGCTCCTCACTGTGATACCCATCATATATGACCACCAGACCCATAGTGGTACTCAGTGTGATATCCATTATGTATGACCACCAGACCCAGAGTGCTCCTCACTATGATATCCATCATGTATGACCACCACACCCATGGTACTCCTCACTGTGATACACACCATGTATGATCAATAGACCCATGGTGCTTCTTACTGTGATAACCATCATATATGACCAACAGGCCCATAGTACTCCTCAGTGTAATATCCATAATGTGTGAACACCAGACCCATAGCACTCCACATTATGATAATAATCATGTATAACCACCAAACCCATAGTGTTCCTCACTGTGATACACATCATGTATGACCACCAGACCTACAGCGCTCCTCACTATGATACCCATCATCGATGACGATCAGAACCATAGTGTTCTTCACAGTGATACCCATCATGTATGACCACTCGACCCATAGCATTGCGAACTGTGATACTCATTATGTATGACCACCAGTCCCATAGTACTCCTAAATGTGATAACCGTCATATATTACCACCAGGCCAATTGTACTCCTTATTGTGATACCCATCATATATGAATTCCAGACCCATAGCGCTCCACATGGTGATACCCATCATATATGACCACCAGACAAGTAGTACTCATCACTGTGATAAACACCATGTATGACCACTAGACTCATAGTGCTCCTCACTGTGATACCCATCATGTATGACCACCGGAACCATAGTGCTCCACACTGTGATTCCCATCATGCATGACTATCAGACCCATAGTGCTCCTAACTGTGCTACCCATCATATAAGACCACCAGATTCATAGTACACCTCATTGTTATACCCTTCATGTATGACCACCAGACCCATAATGCACCAAACTGTAATACCTATCATTTATGATGACCAGACCCATAGTGCTGCACGCTGTGATACCAATCATGTATTACCAACAGACCCATTGAGCTCCTTACTGTGATACCCATCATGTATGACCACCAGACCCATGGTGATCAACACTGTGATACCCATCATGTATGGCCACCAGACCCATAGTGCTCCTGTGATACCCATCTTGTATGACAATTAGATCCATAGTACTCATCACTGAGATAACCATTACGTAAGACCACTAGAACCATAGTGCTCCTCACCGTGATACCCATCATATATGACCACCAGACCCATAGTGCTCCTCACTATGATATCCATCATGTATGGCCACCGGACCCATAGTACTCCTCAGTGTGATACCCGTCATATATGGCCACGAGACCCATAGTGCTCCAAACTGTGATACCCATTATGTATGACCATCAGAACTATAGTATACCTCCTTGTGATACCCATCAAGTATGATCAACAGATCTATAGAGCTCCTCACTGTGATACCCGTCATGTATGACAATCAGACCCATAGCACTCCTCATTGTGATACCCATCATGTATAACCACTAAACGCATAGAGCTCCACACTGTGATACCCATCATATATGACATCCAGACCCATAGTGAACCACATATTGATAACCATCATGTATGACCACCAAACCCATAGTACTCCTCACTGTGATACCCATTATGTATTACCACCTGACTCAAAGTGCTCCACACTGTGATACCCATCAATATGACCTCCAGATCCATGTTCCTCCTCACTGTGATACGCATCAGGTATCACCACCAAATCCATAGTACTCCTCACTTTGATACCCATCATGTACGACCACCAGACCCATAGTGCTCCTCACTGTGATACTAATTATGTATGACCATCAGACCCATAGAGCACCTCACTGTGATACCGATCATGTATGACCACTAGACCCAAAGTACTCATCAATGTGATATCCATTATGTATATCCACCATACGCATAGTGCTCCAAACTGTCATACCCATTAATATGACTACCAGACCCATGGTGCTCCTCACTGTGATACCCAACATGTAAGACCACCGAACCCATAGTGCTCCTCACTGTGATACCCATCATGTATGACCACCAGACCCATAGTGATCTATATTGTGATACCCATCAATATGACTACCAGATCCATGGTGCTCCTTACTGTGATACCCAACATGTATGACCATCAGACTCATATCACTCATCACTATGATACCCATCATGTATGACCACCAGAGCCATAATACTCCACACTATGATAACCATCATATAAGACCACTAATCCCATACTACTCCTCAATATAATATACATCATGTATGACCACCAGTCTAATTGTACTCCTCATTACGATACCCATCATATATGACATCCAGACCCAAATTGCTCAACACTGTGATACCCATTTATATGACCACCAGACCCCTAGAACTCCTCACTGTGATAAACACCATGTATGACCACCAGACTCACAGTTCTCCTCAGTGTGATAACCATCAACTATGACCACCAGAAACATAGTGCTCCACTCTGTGATACCCAACATATATGACCACCAGACCCATAGTGTTCCTAACTTTGCTACCCATCAAATATGACCACCGGATCCATAGTACTCCTCATTGTGATACCCATCATGTATAACCACAATACCCATAGTGCTCCAAGCTGTGATACCCATCATGTATGATGACCAATCCCATTGTTATGCACGCTGATACCCATGTATGACTACCATACCCATTGAGCTAATTGCCGTGATACCCATCATGTATGACTTCCAGACCTATAGCACTCCTCCTTGTGATACCCATCATGTATGACCACCAGACCCATAGTGCTCCTTACTGTGATACTAATTGTGTATGACCATCACACCCATAGTGCTCATCAGTGTGATACCCATCATGTATGACCACTACACACAGACTGCTCCTCACTATGATACCCATCATGTATAACCGCCAGACCCAAAACACTCATCACTATGATACCCACCATGTATGACCAATAGACCCATAGTGCTCTTTACTCTGATAGACATCATGAATGACCACCAGACTCATTGTACTCCTCTGTGTGATACTCGTCATTCATGACCACCAAACCCATAGTGCTCCACACTGTGCTACCCATCATGTATGACCACCAGAACCATAGTATTCCTCACTGTGATACCCAGCAAGTATGACCACCAGACCTATAGTGCTCCTGATTGTGATAACCATTATGTATGACCGTCAGACCCATAGTGATAATAACTGTAATACTCATCATGTATGGCCACCAGACCCATAAAGCTCTACACTGTGAAACCATCATATATGACACCCAGACCCATAGTGCTCCAAAGTATGATACATATCATGTATGACCACCAGACCCATAGTGCTCCTAAATGTGCTACCCATCGTGTATGACCACCAGATCCATAGTACTCCCCATTGTGATACCCATCATGTATGACCACCAGACCTATACTGCTCCAACAAGAGATACCCATCATGTATGATGACCAAACCTATATTTCTGCACGCTGTGATACCCAGAATGTATGACCACCAGACCCATTGAACTCTTTCCGTGATACCCATCATGTATGACTTCCAAATCCATAGTACTCCTCACTGTGATACCAATCAGGTATGACTGCCAGACCCATAGTGCTCCTCACTATGATACTCATCATGTATGACCATCAGACCCATAATGCTCCTCATCGTCCTACCCATCATGTATGACCTATAGACCCATAGTGCTCCTCACTGTGATACCCGTCATAAATGATCACCACACCCATAGTGTTCCTCATTGTGATATCTATCATGTATGACCAGACCCAGAGTGATCCACACTATGATAACCATCATGTATGACCACCAGTCCCATAGTTCTCCACACTGTGATTCCCATCATGTATGACCACCAGACCCATAGTGCTCCAAACTGTGATACCCATCATGTATGACTATCACACTCATAGTGTTCCTCACTGTGATACCCATCATGTATGACCAAAAGATCCATTGAGCTCTTCACTGTGATACCCATCATGTATTACTGCCAGACCCATAGTACTCCTCACTGTGATACCCATCATGTATGGCCACCATACACATAATGCTCCTAACTGTGATACCCATCATGTAAAACCAACAGACCCATAGTGCTGCTTGACGTGATACCAATCATGTATGACCACCAGACCCATTGAGCTCTTTACTGTGATACCCATCATGCATTCCTGCCAGATCCATAGTACTCCTCACTGTGATACCCATCATGTATGACCACCATAAACATTGTGTTCCTCGTTGTGATTCGCAACATGTATGACCACTAGATCCATAGTGCTCCTCACTGTGATACCCATCATGTGTGACCACCATACTAATAGTGCTCGTCTCTATGATGCCCATCATGTAGGACCACAAGAACCAGTGTGTTCCAAACTCTGATACCCATCATGTGTGACCACCAGACCCAGAGTGCTCCTCACTGTAATACCCATAGTGTATAACCACCAGAACCAGAGTGCTCTTCACTGTGATAACCAGCATGTATGACCATCAGACCTATGGTGCTTCAGACTGTATTTCCCATCATGTATGACCAACAGATCCATAGTGCTTCACACTGTGATACCCAACCTGTATGACCACCAGACCCATAGTGCTCCACACTGTTATACCCATCATGTATGACAAACAGTCCCAGAGTACTCGTAACTGTGATGCCCATTATGTATGACCACCAGACCCATGGTACTCCTCACTATGATACTCTTCACGTATTACCACCAGTCCCATAGTGCTCCTCACACTGATATCCATCATGTATGACCACCAGACCCATAGAACACCTCAGTGTGATACCCGTCATGAATGACCACCAGATCAAAAGTGCTCCACACAGAGATACCCATCATGTATGACCACCAGAAACATAGTATTCCTCACTGTGATACCTATCACGTATGACCAACAGGCACAT
>JAUUDZ010457359.1:0-12363 GCA_032361705.1 Panulirus versicolor | reverse complement strand
GAGAACCCCCTCACATAAACACCCTTCAGATACCCCCCACACCTAACTCCCCTATAGATAATCCCCATACATATCGACCCATCAGCTAACACCCTTACATGGTGACCCTTCAGATAACCTCCTCATATGACGACCCTCCAGACAAACACTTCTCACATGACAACCCTTCATATAACCCCCACATATGACGACCCCTTAGATAACCCCCTCACAAGACGACTCTTCATATAACCGCGCCACACATGACGAATCTTTAGATCACCCACCACACATGACGAACTATCACATAATCCCCACACAAGACGACCCGCACACATGTTGACCCTTCAAATAACCCACTCACATGACTCTTCAGATAACCCATTCACATGACTCTTCAGATAACCCTCCACTCATGATGACCTTTCAGATAAACCCCTCACATGATGACACTTCAGATAATCCCCTCATATAACGACCCTTCAGATAACCCCCAAACATGACGACCCGTCAGATAACAACGACACATGACGACCCTTCAGATAACCCCGTCATATGACGACCCTTCAGTTAATCCCATCACATAAAGACCCGTTAGATAACCCCCACATATAACCAACCTTCAGATAACCCCCTTACATGACGACTCTTTAGATAATCCCCACACATGACGACCCTTCAGATAATTCCCACACATGACGACCCATCAGATAACACCCTTCAGATAACCCCCGCATATGACAAATATCCAGAAAAACACTTGACACATGACATCCCTTCATATAACCCCCACACATGACGACCCTTCAGATAATCCAAAACATGGTGATCCCTCAGGTAGCCCCATCATATCACGAGCGTCAGATAATCCCCCACACATGACCCTTCACATAACCCCCACATACGACAACCCTTCACATAATCCCTCTCACAAGACGACCCTTCATATAATCCCCAGAGAAGACGTCCTATCAGATACCCCCACACATGGCGACCCCTCAGATAACCCTCCCACATGACCCTTCAAATAACCCTCAGTCATGATGACCTTTCAGATAAACCCTTCATATGATGACACTTCAGATAACCCCCCCCCCTCATATAACGACCCTTCAGATAACCCCAAAACATGACGAACCTTCAGAAAACCCCCACACAAGACGACCCTTCAGATAACCCCGTCATATGACGACCCTTCAGATAACCCCGCCATATGACGACCTTTCAATTAGCACCCTCACATAACGACCCTTCAGATAACCCCTACACATGAAGAACCCTTCAGATAACCCCCTTACATAACGACTCTTCAGATAATCCCCACACATGACGAATCTTCAGATAACCACCTCACATGACGACCCTTCAAATAACCCCCACACATGACGAACCCTTCAGATAACCTCCTCACATGACGACTCTTCAGATAACCCCCACACATGACGAATCTTCAGATAACCACCTCACATGACGACCCTTCAGATAACCCCCACACATGATGACCCTTCAGATAATTCCCACACATGACGACCCATCAGATAACACCCTCACATGGTGACCCTTCAGATAACCCCCTCATATGACAACCATACAGAAAAACACTTCACACATGACAACCCTTCCTTTAACCCCCATACATGACAACCCTTCCTTTAACCCCCATACATGACAACCCTTCAGATAATCCCTAAACTTGGTGATTCCTCACATAACCCCATCATATGACGAGCCTTCAGATAACCCCCACTTATGATCCTTTATCTAACCCCCACACGTGACAACCCTTCAGATAATCCCTCTCACATGCCGACCCTTCATATAATCCCCACACAAGACGTCCTATCAGATAACCCTCACACATGGCGAGCCTTCAGATAACCCACTAACATGACCTTTCAGATAATCCCCACTCATGACGACCGTTCAGATAAACCCCTAATATGATAACACGTCAGATAACCCCACCTCATATATCGACCCTTATGATAACCACTACACATGACGACCTTTTTAGATAACCCCACACATTACGATCTTAGAGATAGCCCCCTCACATAATAGCCCTTCAGATAACCCAAACACATGACTACCCAATAGATAATCCCCACACATATCGACCCATCAGCTAACACCCTTACATGGTGACCCTTCAGATAACCCCCTCATATGACGACCCTCCAGATAAACACTTCACACATGACGACCCTTCATATAACCCCCACATATAACGACCCTTCAGATAATCCCCTCACACGACAGCTCTTCAGATAACCGCCCCACATATGACGACTCTTTAGATAACCCACCACACATGACGAACCATCACATAATCCTCACACAAGACGACCCCGCACACATGGTGAGCCTTCAGATAACCCACTCACATGACCCTTCAGATAACCCTCCACTCTTGATGACCTTTCAGATAAACCCCTCACATGATGACACTTCAGATAATCCCCCTCATATAACGACCCTTCAGATAACCCCCAAACAAGACGGCCCGTCAGATAACAACCACATATGACTACCCTTCGATAACCCTATCATATGACGACCCTTCAAATAATCCCCTCACACAAAGACCCGTTAGATGACCCCCACACATGACGAAACCTTCGGATAACCCCCTTACATGACGACTCTTCGGATAACCCCCACAAATGACGAATGTTCAGATAACCACCTCACATGACGACCCTTCAGATAACTCCCACACATAAAGACCCTTCAGATAATCCCCAAACATCGCGATCTCTCAAATAACCCCATCATATGACGAGCCTTCAGATAACCCCCCACACATAACCCTTCACATAACCTCCACACATGACAACCCTTCAGATATTCCCTCTCACATGACGACAAATTCATATAATCCCAACGCAAGACGTCCTATCAGATAATCCCCAGACATGGCGACAATTCAGATAACCCACTCACATGACCCTTCAGATAACACCACACATTACCCTTCATATAACATCCACACATCACAACCCTTCAGAAATACCCTCTCACGTGACGGCCCTTCATATAATCCCAACACAAGACGTCCTATCAGATAACTCACACACATGGCGATCCTTCGGATAACCCACTCACATGATCCTTCACTTAACCCGAACTCATGACGACTTTTCAGATAAACCCCTAATATGATGACACTTCGGATAACCCCCCTCATATAACGACCCTTACGATAACCCCCACATATGACGACCTTTTCAGATAACTCCCACACATTACGATCCTTGAGATATTCCCCTCATATAGTACCCCTTCAGATAACCCCCACACATGACTACCCTATAGATAATCCCCACACATATCGACCCATCAGCTAGCACCCTTACATGGTGACCCTTCAGATAAACCCCTCAAATGACGACCCTCCAGATAAACACTTCACACATGACGACTCTTCATATAACCCCCACATACGACGACCCTTCAGATAATCCCCTCACACGACTCTTCAGATAATCGCCCCACACATGACGACTCTTTAGATAACCCACTACACATGACGAACTATCACATAATCCCCACACAAGACGACCCGCACACATGTTGACCCTTCAGATAACCCTCTCACATGACCCTTCAGATAACCCACTCACATGACTCTTCAGATAACCCTCCACTCATGATGACCTTTCAGATAAACCCTCACATGATGACACTTCAGATAATCCCCCTCATATAACGACCCTTCAGATAACCCCCAAACATGACGACCCGTCAGATAACAACGAAACACGACGACCCTTCAGATAACCCCGTCATATGACGACCCTTCAGTTAATCCCCTCACATAAAGACCAGTTAGATAACCCCCACACATGACCAACCCTTCAGATAACCCCCTTACATGACGACTCTTCAGATAAACCCTACAAATGACGAATCTTCAGATAACAACCTCACATGACGACCCTTCAGATAACCCCCACACATGACGACCATTCAGATAATTCCCACACTTGACGACCCATCAAATGACACCCTCACTTGGTGACCCTTCAGATAACCCCCTCATATGACAACCATCCAGAAAAACACTTCACACATGACAACCCTTCATATAACCCCCATACATGACGACCCTTCAGATAATCTCCAAATATGGTGATCCCTCAGATAACCCCATCATATCATGAGCATCAGATAATCCCCCACACATGACCCTTCACATAACCCCCACACATGACAACCCTTCAGATCATCCCTCTCACAAGACGACCCTTCATATAATCCCCAGACAAGACGTCCTATCAGATACCCCCACACATGGCGACCCGTCAGATAACCCACTCACATGACACTTCAAATAACCCTCACTCACGATGACCTTTCAGATAAACCCCTCATGTAATGACACTTCAGATAACCCCCCATCATATAACGACCCTTCAGATAACCCCGAAACATGAAGAACCTTCAGATAACCCCAACACATGACGACCCTTCAGATAACCCCGTCATACGACCCTTCAGTTAACGCCCTCACATAACGACCCTTTAGATAACCTCTGCAAATGAAGAACCCTTCAGATGACAAATCTTCAGCTATCCACCTCACATGATGACCTTTCAGGTAACCCTCACACATGACGACCCTTCAGATCATTCCCACACATGACGACCCATCAGATAACACCCTGACATGGTGACCCTTCAGATAACCACCTCATGACTGCCATCCAAAAAAACACTTCACACATTACTCTTTACTTAACCTCCACACGGGGACGACCCTTTAGGTAATCCCCAAACATGGCGATCCCTCAGATAACCCAACACATGACGAACCTTCAGATAACCCTCAAACATGACCCTTCACATAACCTCCACACATGACAACCCTTCATTTGATCCCTCTCACATGACGACCCTTCATATAATCCCACAAAACACGGCCTATCAGATAACCCCCACACATGGCGACCCTTCAGATAACCCACATCCATAACCCTTCAGATAACCAACCACTCATGACGACCTTTCAGATAAAACCCTAATATGATGACACTTCAGATAACCCCCATGATATAACGACCCTTCAGATAACCCCCTCCCATAACGACCTTTTTAGATAACCTCCATATAATAACCCTTCAGATAACCCCCACACATGACTACCGTATAGATAATCCTCACACATATCGACCCATCAGCAAACACCCTCACAGGTAGATCCTTCAATGAAAACCCCCTCATATGACGACCCTCCAGATAAACACTTCACACATGACGACCCTTTATATAACCCCCACATATGACGACTTTTCAGATAATCCCCTGACACGACGACTCTTCAGATAACCGCCCCACACATGACGACTCTTTAGATAACCTACCACACATGACGAACCATCACATAATCCCCACACAAGACGACCCGCACACATGGTGACCCTTCAGATAACCCACTCATATGACCCTTCAGATAACCCACTGACATGACTCTTAAGATAACCCTTCACTTATGATGACCTTTCAGAAAAACCTCTCACATGATGACACTTCAAATAACCCACCTCATATAACGGTCCTTCAGATAACCCCCAAACATGACGACCCTTCAGATAACAACGACACATGACGACCCTTCAGATAACCCCGTCATATGACGACCCTTCAGTTAATCCCCAACCATGGTGATCCCCCAGATAACCCCATCATATGACGAGCCTTCAGAAAACCCCCACACATGACCCTTCATCTAACCCCCACACATGACAACCCTTCAGATAATCCCTCTCACATGACGACCCTTCATATAATCCCCACACAAGACGTCCTATCAGATAACCCCAACACATGGCGACCCGTCAGATAACCCACTGACATTACCCTTCAGATAACCCCCAACTCATGACAACCTTTCAGATAAACCCCCAATAAGATGACATTTCAGATACCCCTACCCGTATAACGACCCTTCAGATAACCCCCACACATTACGACTCTTGAGATAACCCCCTCACATAGTAACCCCCAGATAACCCCCACACATGACAACCCTTCAGATAATCCCTCTCACACGACGACTCTTCAGATAGTCCCCAACATATGACGACTCTTCAGATAACCCACAACATATGAACCATTAGATAAACCCCACACAAGAAGACCCTTCAGGTGACCCGCACACAAGGTGACCCTTCAGATACCCCAATCACATGACCCTTCAGATAACCCACTAGCATGACCCTTCATATAACCCTCCACTCATGATGGCCTTTCAGATAAACCCCTCACATGATGACTCTTCAGATAACCCCCTCATAATACGACCCTTCAGAGACCCCCCAAACATGACGACCCTTCAGATAACCCCCTCACATGACGACTCTTCAGACAACCCCCACACATGACGAATATTCATTAACCACCTCACATAACGACCCTTCAGATAACCCCCACATATGAGGGTCCTTCATATAATTCCCACACACGACGACCCATCAGATAACACCCTCACATGGTGACCTTTCAGATAACCCCCTCATATGACGACCCACCAGATAAACACTTCACACATGACGACCCTTCATATAGCCCCAAAACATGACGACCCTTCGGAGAGTCCCCAAACATGGCGAACCCTCAGATACCCCATCACATGACGAGCCTTCAGATAACCCCCACACATGACCCTTCACATAACCCCCCACTCGTGACGACGTTTCAGATAAACCCGTAATAAGATGATACTTCAGATAACCCCCTCATATAACGACCCTTAACATAAACTCCACACATAACGACCTTTTTAGATAACCACCAAACATTACGACCCTTGAGATAACCCCTGACATAATAACCCTTCAGATAACCCCCACACATGACGACCCTTCAGAAAAAACCCTCACATGACGGCACTTCATATAACTTCCTCACATGACGACCCTTCAGATAACCCCCACACAAGACGACCCTTCAGATAGCCCCCATACATGACGATCTTTCTGATCACCCCTCATATGACCACGCTTCAGATAACACCCTCACATGACCAACCTTCAGATAATCCCCTCATAGGACGATTCTTTAGATAACCCCCACAAATGACGACCCTTCAGATAATCCCGCTCACACGACGACTCTTCAGATAACCCCTCCACACATTACGAATCTTTAGATAACCCACCACACATGACGAACCATCAGATAATCCCCACACAAGACGACCTTTCAGATAACACGCACACGTGGTGACCCTTCGGATAACCCACTCACATGACCCTCCAGATAGCCCTCCACTCACATGACCCTCCAGATAGCCCTCCACTCACGATAACCTTTCAGATAAACCCCTCCCATGATGAAACTTCAGATAACCCCCTCATATAACGACCCTTCAGATAACTCCCAAACATGACGATCCTTCAGATAACCTCCACACATGACGACCCTTCAGACTACCCCGTCATACGACGACCCTTCAATTAACCCTCACATAACGACCCTTTAGGTAACCCGCACATATGACGAACCCTTCATATAACCCCCTCACCTGACGACTCTTCAGATAACCCCCACACATGACGAATCTTTAGATAACCATTCACATTACGACCCCTCAGATAACTACCACACATTACGACCCTTCAGATAATTCCCACAAAGGACGACCCCTCAGATAACCGCCACATATATCAACCCTTTTGATAACCCCCAAACATAACTATCCTTCAGATAACCTCAATACATGACAACCCTTTAGATAACAAACTCACATGACGACCCTTCATCTAATCCCCTCAAACGACGACCCTTCAGATACTCACCTCATATGAAGACCCTTCAGATAACCCCACACATGACGACCCTTCAGATAACCACCCCTCATGACAACCTTCAGAAAATCCACTCACATGACGACCCTTCACATAACCCCCACACATGACGACCCTACAGCTGACCCCCACACATAACGACTTCTCCGAAAATCCCCAAACATGAGGATCCGTCAAATAACACCCTCACATGGTGAACCTTCAGATACCCCTCTCACATGACGACCCTCCAGATAACACCCTCACACATGACGACCCTGTAGATAACTCCAACACATGACGACTCTTCAGATAATCCCCACACATGATGATCCCCAAATAACTCCCTCACATGACGAACCTAGATATAACCCCAACACATGACGACCCTAGATATAACCCCAACACATGACGACCCTTCAGATAATCCCCAAACGTGACGACCTATCATATAACACCCTCATATGGCTACCCTTCAGATAAAACCCACACATGACGACGCTTCAGATAACCCCCTCACATGACGACCCTTCAGATAACCGCCACATATGTCAAGCCTTCAGATAACTCCTCACATAAGACGACCCTTCATATAACCCCGCACATGATGACTCTTAAGTTAGTTCCCTCACATGACGACCCTTCAGATAACTCCATCACATGACGACCCTTTCGCTAGCCCAACATATGACGACCCTTCATATAACCCCCACACATGACGAACCTATAGATAACCCCCTTACATGACGACCCTTCAGATAACCCCCTCCCATGCCGACCCTTTAGATAACTCCCACACATGACGACCCTTCAGAAAACCCCCCACACATAACGACCCTTAGATAACCGCCTCATATAACGACAGTTTGAATAACCCCACACACATGATTTCCCTACATATAACTCCCTCATATGATGACCCTTCAGATAATCCTGACACACGACAACTCTTCAGATAACCGCCACATATGTCAACCCTTTTGATAACCCCCAAACATGACGACCATTCAGATAACCCCATTACATGACGACCCTTCAGATAACCCACTCACATGACGACCCTTCAGATAAGCCACTCAATTGAAGACCCCTCTGATAACCCCAAACTTGACGACCCTTCATATAACCTCCCTTCATGACAAACCTTCATATAACCCACTCACATGACGACCCTTCAGATGACCCTCCGCACATGAAAACCCTACAGATGACCCCCACACATGAAGAACACCTTTTGATATCCACCTCAGATGACGACCCTTCAGACAACCCCTCATATGACGGCACTTCAGATAACACCTTCATATGACCCTTCAGATAACCCCCACACATGACAACCCTTCAGATAATCCCCACACATAACGACCCATCAGATAAAACCCTCATACGGTGACCCTTCATATCACCCCCTCATGTGACAACCATCCAGATAAACACTTCACTCATGACGACCCTTCAAATAACCCCCACACATGACGACTCCTCAGATAATCCCCAAACATGGCGATCCCTCAGATAACACAATCAAATGACGAGCCTTCAGGTAGCCCCCACATATGAAACTTCACATGACCCCCACACATTACGACCCTTCAGACAATTCCTCTCACATGACGACCCTTCATATATTCCCCACACAAGACGACCTATCAGATAACCCCCACACATGGTGACCCTTCAGATAATCCACTCACAGGACCCTTCAGCCAACCCCCACTCATGACTACCTTTCAGATAAGCCCTAATGTGATGACACTTCAAATACCCCCCCCCCTAATATAACGACCCTTCAGATAACCCCACATTTGACGACCTTTTTAGATATCCTAAACAGATTACGATCCTTGATATAAACCCCTCACATAAAAACCCTTCAGATAACCACCACACATGACGACCCTTCAGATAACCCCCTCACATGACGGCACTTCAGATAACCCCCTAACATGACGACCCTTCATATAACCCCCATACATGACGATCCTTCTGATAACCCCTCATATGACCACACTTCAGATAACCCCTCACATAACCACCCTTCAGATAATCCCTTCACAGGAAGATCCTTCAGATAACCCCAACACATGACGACCCTTCAGATAATCCCCCTCACACGACGACACTTCACATAACCCCCCACACATGACGACTCTTTAGATAACCCACCACACATGACGAACCATCAGATAATTCCCAAAAAAGACGATCCTTCAGATAACCCGCACACATGGTGACCCTTGAGATAACCCACTCACATGACCCTACAGATAATCCTCACTCATGATGACCTTTCAGATAAACCCCTCATATGATGACACTTCAGATAACCCCCCCTCATACAACGACCCTTTTGATAACCCCATACATGACGACCCTTCAGACAACCCCCAAACATGACGAACCTTCAGATAGCCCCGTCATATGACAACCCTTCAGTTAACTCCTCACATAACGACCCTTCAGAAACCCCCTCACATGACGACTCTTCAGATAACCCCCTCACATGACGAATCTTCAGTAAACCCCCACACATGACGAACCTTCAGAAAACCATCTCAAAAGACGACCCTTCAGATAACGGCCACTCATATCAACTCTATAGATAACCTCCACGCAAGACTACCCTTCAGATAACCCCCATATATGACTACCCTTTAGATAACCCCACACAGAATGACCCTTTAGTTAACCCCCTCACATGACGACCCTTCATTAAACTCCCTCACATGACCCTTCAGATAACCCCCTCACATGACGACCCTTCAAAAACCCACCACACATGACGACCCTTCATATAATCCCCTCCATGACAACCCTTCAGATAACCACATCTAATGATGACCCTTCAGATAGCCCCACTCATGTGACGACCCACAGAAAAACCCCACACATGAAGGCCCTTTATATAACACCCTTACTTGACAAACCTATAGATAACCCCCACGCATGTCGAACCTTCAGATAAGCCCCACACATGACGACCCCTCTTTAACCCACTCACATGACGACCGACCCTTCAAATAACCGCCTACACATGACGACTCTTCAGATAACCCCTACACATGACGAACATTCAGATAATCACCTCACATGACGACCCTTCAGATAATCCCTTTATATGACGGCACTTCAGATAACCCCCTCACATGAAGACCCTTCAAATAACCCCCAAACATGAGGACCCTTTAGATAATCCCCATACATGACGACCCTTCAGATAACACCCTCACATGGTAACCCTTTATATAACCTCCTCAAATGACGACCCCCCAGATAAACACTTCACACATGACGCCCCTTCAGATAACCCCCACACATGACGACCGTTTAGATAATCCCCACAAATGTCGATCCCTCAGATAACCCCATCACATGACGAGCCTTCAGATAACCCCCACACTAGACGACCCTTCAGATAACTCCCTACACATGACGACCCTTCAGATAATCCCTCTCACTTGACGACCCTTCAAATACTCCTCACACAAGACGACCCAACAAATAACCCACACATGGCGACACTTCAGATAAACCACTCACATGACCCTTTACATAACTCACCACTCATAACGACCTTTCAGATAAGCCCCTAATATAATGACACTTCAGATAACCCCCTCATTTAACGACCCTTCAGATAACCCCCACATATGACGACCCTTCACATAACCCACACACACTACGACCCTTGACATAGCCCCCTCACATAATAACCCTTCAGATAACCCCCTCACATGACGACCCATCAGATAACCACCTCACATGGCGCTTCAGATAACCCCCTCACATGACGACCCTTCAGATAACCCCCACACATGACGACCCTTCAGATAACTCACATACATGACGATCCTTCTTATAACCCCTCACCTGGCCACGCTTCAGACAACTCCCTCACATGACCATCCTTCAGATAATCCCCCTAACAAGACGACCCTTCATATAACCGACCACCCATGACGACCCTTCAGATAACGCCCTCACATGAAGACCCTTCAGAAAACCTTCCACACATAACAACTGTTCAGATAACCCACCACACATGATGAACCTTCAGATAATCCCTACACAAGACCACCCTTCAGATAACACCCGCACATGGGGACCCTTCAGATAACCCTCTCATATGACCCGTCAGATAACCCACTCATATGACCCTTCGGATAACCCCCGACTCATGATGACCTTTCAGATAAACCCCTCATATGGTAACACTTCACATAATCCCCCTCATACAATGACCCTTCTGATAACCCCCACACATGACGACCCTTCAGATAACCCCCACAAATGACGACCCTCACATAACCCCGTCATATGACGACTCTTCAGTTAACCCCCTCACATAACGACCCTTCAGAAAAAACCCTTACATGACAACCATTCAGATAACCCCCTCACATGACGAATCTTCAGATAATCCCCACACATGACGAACCTTCAGATAACCACCTCAAAAGACGACCCTTCAGATAACGGCCACACATATCATCCCTTTAGATAACTCCCACACAAGACTACCCTTCATATAACCCCCATATATGACGACCCTTCAGATAACCCAACCCAAAACGACCCTTTAGGAACCCCCTCATAT
>JAUUDZ010457349.1:0-12363 GCA_032361705.1 Panulirus versicolor | reverse complement strand
ACTTATGGAACCATCGCTACGTCATTGCCTCTGTCGTTCATTTCATGATATGTAACTTAAGTTCCATTTTTTTCTGTATTCCTCAAGGTTATGATTACTGTTTTATTCACAAAAGTCGTTCCAACTCATCCAACGGGGGATACAACAGGTGTAGCTGATGTGCGTGTGACTACTATTTGCATGTTATAGGGAAAGAACATTGCGCTCGTGTTGCCCCGTCTCTTAATCTTATATATATATATATATATATATATATATATATATGTGTGTGTGTGTGTGTGTGTGTGTATGTATGTATGTATATCGTGTTAGTGTATAACACACTCCAGTCTAAGCTAAAGTACCCAATTATCGAACGGCCGCGAGGGGAAGATGACCAGCTGGAACTGGTTGTAGGGTTCCTACTGCCGCGCTCAAGATTAGAACCCGTGCGGAACTGCGCTGACTCATGGTTAGTAACGCTAACCACGACACCACGGAGGCCATAACTGCTATTTGTGTTACGGAGAGCCTTACACTTGTGTTATCCCGTCTCTCAACATTTAAGAGAGTATCATGTCTTTACTCCTATGTATATAAGCAACCCAGCCTAATGCCAGATGTGTGTGCAATCGTTAAACCTTTGGTATCATATCGTTACACTAGTGGACAGTAAAAACAGTGCACTGTGCTGCCAGACGTATCAAGAACCTTTTCAATAATTCTCTCCATCAGTATTGCCAGACGTACGATAATTATTGTACATGTACGATAATTTTGGCCTGTGTACGATGGACAATAGCATTCATATGATAATATGATAATCTGAAATTTGGGACGATATTCTTGTATAATTCGCGATAGTTTTTCTGAGAAAAAAAAAAAAAACTATGAAAAACACTGAGAATAATAAAATAGTTGTACTTGCTACATGTATCAAATAATACAATCAAACTTGTCTCGCACAAGTATATTGATGCTGCGAGTAGAACTTTCAATTAATCTACTGTCGTTCATATATCATCTCTTATAAGCAGAAGGGAGTGGAGAGAGGTGAACGATCTGGTGCAGAGAAGAAAATACCAGGACGTGAACAGAAATACAGACCTGAGTGGGAGAAACAGTTTCTTTAGTTGAGGCCTTTATAGAATGATCCATAAAAGGCTCTTTGTCGCAACTGTAATATTGAACTAACTGCTCAGGTAACCATTAAGTTGCATGAATACAGTGAAAGGCACAAGAAAATGCGTGTGCCTTTCTCATCAGAAACTATAATACAGTCATTTGCTAACTTAAGTACAGATAGTGACTGTTAAAGCTGACGAAATAAAGTTGAATGCACTTATGATGATACACAACATAAGTTTCTGTGTGGCTGATCATTTATGTGAAGTTCTTAAAGGTTGTTTCCCTGACCCAACAACTGCACAAGAATTGAAAATGAAAAGTACAAAGTGCCACAAAGTGTTCATTAATGTTATGGCAGTCTCACAAACAGGACCTATTCAAACATTTGAAGCAGACCTAGTTCAGTGTTCTATTGGATAAATCTACAGATATGTCCACCTCTCGGAATCTATGTATCATGGTAAGAGTGGCTGAAGAAAATGTTGTTTTCATCAAGTTTTGGGATTTAGTGCCAAGATCAAATTTCATCTCAGAAGCAGAGAATAATTTAACTAATTTGAAAGAGTAGTATATTTTTGTAAGCCTATGCACCGCTGTGTACATGTTAATGTGGCAATTATACAACATCTACAGAAAAAAATCATTGTACGATACTTTTGCCCAAAATACGATGATTTTGACCCAAGAGGTACGATAATTTGGCTGAAAGGATATGACAACGCTGTCCTTCATTTCTTAGGGACGCCAGAATCCTTGTCCCCCTTGAACATGACGGTACGATCTTTGAGCACGACGGTGCGATCCTTGGATATGATGGTCTGCCCCTTCGGAAAGCCAAACTCATGATTTTCTTGAGAGAGGGATGACGGGCGTTCACGTTGTACAGGTCTATCAAAGGTCTTGGGGGTCCAAAAACAGAGCTCGGGACCGACTCAAAAACTTCATATCAGTCAGATCCACGTAGTAAATGACACACTATTCGGTACTGTGAGGCTAAGAAACAGTGAGTATGGCTTGCTAAGTGCATAGATAAGCGTGGGAGCAAAATACACAGGCGAGATCGAGACGTAAGGGAGTGCGTCGACTGGCCAAGAATTCATCGTTTCTGCTGACAGAACGTAGAGCGCACGTTCAAACAAGAGAGGAACGAGCCTGGTACATCACATTGATAAC
Organism: Panulirus versicolor; assembly: GCA_032361705.1. Taxonomy (NCBI): domain Eukaryota; kingdom Metazoa; phylum Arthropoda; class Malacostraca; order Decapoda; family Palinuridae; genus Panulirus; species Panulirus versicolor. The sequence goes on along the minus strand of JAUUDZ010457349.1, from coordinate 10,083 downwards.
ATTACATGTAGGGATACATGAGACATAATGTGATACATAAAGATACGTATCATAAACTTCCTCCATCTCCCTCCCGAGGAAGTCCGAGCAGGTAAGGACTTAGATATCCATGCATTCCATCGGCTTATGTCTGCGGTAATTGCGTCTGGCTGTTGTCGTTCCTTGGTCGCTGGCGTGTGCAGGAGACAGACGGGATTAGGACGATGGTGCTGACTGACAAGGTTGCAGGGGTGGTGGTGCGGGGAATGTGATGTGCCCTTAACATCCGTGGTTTCTCCAACATCCTCTATCACTGGGGAGCTTCATGTGGTAGTTAAGGTGGCGACCCATGCCTACGATTGTCCCTGCTGTGTCCCAACGCTTCGTGACGTATGCGGACAGGCTCACCAAGCTTGAGAGGGGGCAGGAAGCGGCCGGTGCTGTTAAAGTGCTCCTCTACCTTCTGCTGCAGTGTGAGCTGTCCTGCATCACATTCGTCCGCTACGTCCTGCGATATGGGAGCGAAGGAGAGGCGGTGTGCTGGCATGGCTGTACGCAGTGGGTGACCAAGGAATAATCGTTCATACAGTCTGGTCGTTAGCCGACCCACTAGTAGTGTAACATGACAGGAACACACCGTAGACTTGTCTTACATAAACGACTATGTCGGAGCTTTCAGAAGAGGTGAAATATGTAAAGGAAAGAGAAAAGATTTTACGATTAATTTGATACCATTAAGACCCTAGACAGTATATACCAAAAGACAGATGGCCACTTGACACCACTCTGGATTTCGTACATCATGTAGAAGTCATAGATGACACTTGCCAGAATATCTCACTTCCCGGTGACCGGCCGTCTGGGCCGGGGCACCTCCATCAGTCCTCGGTAGAAGTTTTCATCCTCCAGGGAGCCATTACCGGCGGTCTTGACGATAAGGTTCTTCACTTGCTTTACACAGGCCTCAGCATGACCGTTGGCTTGCGGGTAATGCGATCATGAGACGTGGTGAGCCACACCCCAATGCTTGAGGAAGGCACGAATTTCGGAGATGGAGAACTGAGGTTCACCGGCCGTGCGGAGGCGGATAAGGACGTCCAAATCAATGAAGTTGCTGCGGAGAAGCTTGATGGTGGTGCGTGATGTGGCGTCCCTTCCGTACTGACCAACATGTGGTCATCCAGACAGACGATCGGCGTACAATAGAAATTCTTTTCCTACGTGGGGGAACGGGTTAGCAGAGACGACCTCGAAAGGTCCAGATGGGAGCGGCTCATCAACGGCTCCTTTACCTGGGATGGCTGGAGGGTCTGGCACGAGTCACATGCCTGTACGATGTTCACGACGTCACTCGTGATGCCTGGCCACCACACCGTTTGCCGGACGCGGCGCTTTGTGGCCTCTATGCCTCGTGAGAATAGTGAAGGCGGGATAGAACGTTACGCCGGGATCATTGTAGCCGAAGCCAGGGCTTCATTTTCTCGCATGATACGTGGTGGTCGGGGGTTCACACTGAATCATTCCTGGGGCTGAGAAGGGAGCAGAGGGTGTGTATCGTTGTTCCTATGTTTGGGGTTAACTCAGCTAGCTAGTTCACGAGACCCTTGAACGATCTGAGGTCGGTGATGTTGGACAACTACTTGGGAGATTGGCTGACATAAACAAACTTGCTGAGGTTCATGGTTATGCCGTGTTTGTGGCATCGTTGAAGGTGGACTGTGTAGGTTGAGTCCCGGACGAACACGTCATCCACGACCTTTGCACGGTTGTTGATGCCTTTAAATGTGATGGGGGCACGTTTGCAAAATTCGTCCCCTATGGACACGAATCCCATGGGGCCACGTAGACTCTTGTAACATCCCCACGGAGCTACGAAGGTGGCAAACGGCTGCGCCTCCGCCGCTAGCGGTAGCTGCCAGTATCCTCGTAACACGGAGTTACGAAGGCGGCGAACGGCTGCGCCTCCGACGCTAGCGGTAGCTGCCAGTATCCTATTAACACTGAGTTATGAAGGTGGCGAAAGGCTACGCCTTCGACGCTAGAGGAAGCTGCCAGTATCCCAGTATAGCGTCCATCGTGGTGAAATATTTGGAGCCAGGAGCGACCTCCATGATGGCGTAGCACGGTGTTGGGGCGGGGTGGGCGGGTCGCAAAACTTGCTGGTTCAGCTAAGTGAGGTCCACGATGATGCGGACGCCTTCTGTTTTGGAGCAACCACCGTGGAATGACACCACTATGATACCTCGTCACCTGACTGCAGTCCTCTGCTTTCTTTGGGCGGCGGTACTGTGCGACCCCTATCGGAGCGTCCACCCTTGTCACGGGTTTTCGTTCCGTTGCATCCGTTACGCACAACAAATCCTTACGGAATAGCGTACCAGCCACTGTTGGTATGTCGGGTGCCGAAACCGGTGAAGGCTAGGTGACTGGTAGTGTGTCGGATGAGAGGCGTGTCCCGGCAACTACAGGAAGCAACACGCGCAGTGGCGCCCCGGAAGAAGCACCACGCGCAAGTAGGCGTGTGCGTGCCAACTCCAGTGGTGAAAGCCTCACAGGTTTGGGAGAGGGGGCTGTCCTCGGACGAGGGGAGCATACCGCTCCTGGCCGTGAAGACGACCCACGGTTTTATCTGTCCCAGACGCTCCGCGGGTTCCATAATCCCAATCCGTCGCTTCCTTTGTTGCGGAGACTGCCACTTATCTAGACACACTTGGACCTGGCTTAAGTTTTACCCTGAACCATTTGCGTCAGGGTGACAGCCTTGCCGCGATTAGGGTAGCCACAGAGCATGCCAGGCAACTGATAAGCTCCTGTGGCTCGTCCCAAGACCACCGGAATCGTGGGGAAGACGGACCAAGACAGCCAGGGAACCCTGGCAGCGTACGCCGTACTGAGGAGGTTCCTTTGCGCGGAAATCGTCTCAGGCGGGAACAATACCGTAAAGTACAGAGACTTTACAAACAGAATAAGTCTTTGGCCACTGAACTGGTCGTAAAAGGTGACTGGGAGGTACCGCCAACTTCGGTTGGGCCGGAAATCCTCTACCCCTTTAGGGGACCTCTCTTCTCTCGTCCATTTGAGACGGATGAGCGTGTCATTACCGATTGTGACTTAGAAAATAGACAACTAGCAGAGGTTATTATCGTAGGTGAGGTAGCACACAACCTCAAAGCCACGAAAACATCAGCCCCTGGTCCTGACGGAATGCAGACGCGTTTATTGAAGTCCATTTCTCCGAGAGTACTCTGCAAAATGTACAACAACCTGGGGCTAGCCATATCAACGTTACGAGAGCATTCAAGGCAAATCGCACGGTGCTGATACCAAAGGTACCGAATCCAACTGAACCCAAGGACTACAGGCCTATTACAATCTCTTGTGCCGTAGTCCGACTGCTCCATAAGATCTTGTGCAGCCGCATCTCGAGCCTCGTCCAGATCGATGGAGCTCAAAAGGCATTCGTTCCTGTGGACGGATGCCTTGAGAACCTCACGATCTTGGATGCGATCATCGGTCGTGCGCGGGCACACGCCCACGGTGTGCACCTGACATTCCTCGACGTGGCCAAAGCATTCGACAGTATTAATCATAGCACTATCGAGCGGGCCATGTCGCGGAAGGGCATTCCAGCCCTCGTCAGGGCATATATCATGTCGACGTACGACCAAGCCTTCACACACATTGAAGGCAGTAGCGAGATGTCGGGAGTAATTAGAATGACTCGTGGGGTCAAACAGGGCGATCCCCCATCACCAATTCTTTTTAACTTTGTGATCGATGAAGGATTAAGGAACTGGGTGTGGGGGTAAGATTTGGAGAACAGAAGGTGCTATTACTAGTACTAGCCTTCGCCGATGATCTAGTTCTGGTGGCGCAGACGGCGGGCGGTCTACAGAAAGCTATTGACATCATGGCGGAGACTCTCGCAGGGGGTGGCCTTCAAGTGAACCAGGGAAAGTGTCTGCCCCTCAGCATGGAGACTGATGGCAAGCGCAAGACTTGGTACGTCAATAAAGATAGGACGTTTCAAGTCTTGGGCAGCGCTATTGGCTCCTTGGACGCTGAGGACGACTACAAGTATCTCGGTGTTCTCGTTGGGGCAGGGGGTAGGCGCAAATCCTACGGTGCCCTGCTAGAAGAGGGGCTTGCTAACATCACCAGAGCCTCTAAAGCCTCAGCAGAGGATTACGATCCTCGTTGATCACCTCGTACCCAAATTAATGCATCACCGCTGGCTCCGCCTGCCCCATGACGAGCCCTGCGCTTTCTTCCACTCAGCGGCAGGGGATGGCGGTTTGAAAATACCTGATTTTTCCTCGACTGTCCGACTAAACAAACATGTCCGATTCGAGAAATTGCTTACCTCGTATGACCCGGTGATTCAGGTGTAGGTCCGGGAACCTGCAATATTAAGGAAGTTGCAGATTTGGTCGGGCCCCGCATGCATTTCCGGTCGACAGGCAAGCAATAGACTGAACGATCGCACGCAAGACGGTCTAACTTAGTACCTGCTGTGGTGTCAGGTCTCTCTCCATCTGCTGCCGTAACACAGGTCACCAGTGGGACCCGATCTCTCATGGGCAGTGACTATGTTAAGGTTGTCCAAGTGCGATCGGGAACACTCCTTATCCCCGCCAGGACTAAAAGAGGCCGACCCGACATCGCATTCTGTGACACCTGTCACAAGCCCGGTACAATTGAGCATATCTCCTGGATATGCCCACGTACCTACGGGGAACGAGTTAAGGTGCATGATAACAGCAATGCCTTTCTAGCCGGATGGTCGAGGCAAACGGGTTATGAGGTGGTGTGCAAGCCTCGTATTCCTTTTGCAGTGTCCTTTCGGAAGCCGGATATCGTGGCTTCCAGAGGGTCAGAGACTTGTGTTATTGATTCACAAGTCTCTCAGCTGCACACGAACTTAAGTGCAGCTATTACGGCACCCCGAAAGTCCTTCAGGGCGTACGGGAACTTACCGGAAAAGACACCGTGCGCGTAACATCCGCCACACTCAGCTGGCGAGGCGCATAGTGTCAAGAGAGTTCGAGTGCTCTCAGAGGGTTAGGGCTTTCTTACCGAGACCTGTGAAAGCCCTGGCCTGGACCCACTCCCTTTATAGGATGTGGTCCAAGAGCACAGGTCGCCAGCCTCGGAACATTTGGTCTCGGCTTTCGTCCTAGCTGGGCGTGTCTCCCTCTTTGTGCGCTCGTGGGTGACTGTTGGCTGTTCGTCCCACCAAGGCTTTCCTGGCGGTTACAAGTTTCCGATGGTGGTTTGGCGTTGTGTGGGGAGTATGTACATTGGCAGGATAGCCTGCTGCTCCCGTCCGTCAGGTCGCACTGGATGGTGAGTGGTGCTGGGATCTGGATAAAGGCTATAACAATAATAGTGATAAAAGCTAAAACAATAATGATGATACAAGCTCAAACACTAATGGTCTTAAAAAGTCACACAATAATGGTGATAGAAGCTTACGCAATAATGATCACACAAGGTAAGAAAATAATGAAGATAAAAGATAACACAATAATGATGATACAAGCAAACAAAATAATGATAAAAGCTAACACCTTAATGAGAGAAGCTAACAAAATAAGTATGATACAAGGAAACGCAGTAATGATGGTATGACCCAACACATTAATGAAGAAAGAAGCTAACAAAATACTGATGATAAAAGCTAACACAATAATGGTGATACAAGGTAACACGATGATATTGATAAAAGCTAGCACAATCATGTTGATACAAGCTAAATGATAACAAAGATACAAACTAACAAACTAATGATGATACAATCTAACACAATAATGTTGATAAAAGCTAACACAAGAATGAGGGTACAAGCGAAACAGATATGATGATAAAATCTAAAACAATAATATAGATACAAGCTAACAAAACAAACATGAAAGTTAAGATATCAATGATATAAGCCAATACAATAATGATGATATGTCCTTGGGGACGGTAATGTAAGACCCAACACTTTTCGTTCTGCCTGTCTCATCCTTTCTTCTATCTCTGCTATAAGCAATCTGACCTTTTATCTTCCTCTTCCTGACCTACACACCTTTGCTTAACTAATCTCTTCTTTCATTATCAACGCTATCATCCTTACTAACCTGCCCATTCTTTATCTAGTCCTCGGCACTTACTGACAATTAGTGATGATTTAAGTAAAGAAATACTCATAAACGAAGGTTGGATGTGTTTATGGGTTGAGACGGTTGGTGGACAGACTCATGATTTGCCTAGCATGGATCAAGAGGCCTCTTGCAGTGACCTCAGTTCTTATGTTCGTGTTAGGTAGGTGTTTAAATGCCAGTTGTCCAAAGTTCTCCATACATTTATTCAAACTTTTGTCTTCACAGAGGCATCATCAGGAATCTACAAAAAGAGAAAAACTGCCACACAAGATATAAGATATAAGATATGAAATATGAAATAGAAAACCTTAAAAACACTCGGGAAAACACAACACTTAGCACATAAGAGTAAGGGAAAACATTGAACAAATTAACAATCTGCTGAAGGGTTGTACAACATATGGAAATATAGAAAGAAGAACAATATGACACAAGATAGGAATACAAAAAGTCCATCACTAAACACAGGAAGAAGGTCCAAGTGCGACCGCTAATGTCCGGACATGGGGCTGATGTCACGATGGGCTTCTTTGGTTCTCTGAGACCTTCGTAACGTAGGACCATGTTCCTAACGCACAGCAGTGGGACCATGATACAACGAAGGTTAGTGAAGTTAATACAAGCTAAAACAATAATGAGGATACAAGCATACACATAATGATGATACAAGGTACACAATAATGTTGATACAAGCTAACACAAAATTATGGTACAAACTAACTCAATAATGGCGATACAGTCTAAAGCAAAAATATTGATACAAACTATAAAAGTAATGATGATACAAGGTAACACAATAATGATGATGAAAGCTAACACAATAAAGATGATGAAACCTACACAATAGTTATGATGAAAGCTAAAACAACAATGATAAGAGCTAAAACAACAATGATGATAAAAGCTCCTACAATGTTAATGATACAAGAAAACAAAATGATGGTGATGGAGGCTAACGTAATAATGATCATACAAGCTATCAAAGTAAAGATGGTATAAGTTGACAAAATAATGATGATTCATGATAACACAATGATAATGATACAAACTAACACAATAGTGGTGATACAGGTAACACAATAATGATGATAGAAGCTAGCACAATAATAATGATACAGTCTAACACAATAATGATAAAAGCAAAAAAATACAGTTGATATAAGCTAGACACAATAAAGATGACACAAGCTAAAGCAATAATGATGATACAAGCTAGCACATTAATGATGATACAAACTAACACAATAACAATGATACATGCTAACACAATAATGATGATACAAGCTAACACAGTATAAAGATAATGCAAGCTAACACAACATTCATACAAACTAACACAATAATGATAATACAAGCTAAAACAATGATGATGATACATGCTAACGTACCAATGGTGAAACAAGCTAACACAATAAGAATTATGCAAGCTATTTTAACAATGATGATACAAACCTGCACAATAAAGATGATATAAACCTATACAATAATGATGACACAAGCTAATGAAATAATGATGATACAGGATAACACAATAATGATGGTAGAAGCTACTTCAATAATGATGATACAAGCTAACGCAATAATGATCACAAAAGCTGGCACAATAATGACGATACAAGCTAAAACAATATTCCTGATGCAACCTAGCCTAATAATGATGATATAAGCATGAAAATCATGATGATAATAGCGAACAAAATGATGATAATATAAGCTTATGATGATAAAAACTATAACAATAATATTGATAAAAGCTAAAACAATAATGATGATAGAAGCTCAAACAATAATGAACATACAAAGTAACGCAATAATGGTGATACAAGCTTACGCAATAATGATCATACAAGCTAAGAAAATAACGAAGATAAAGTTAACACAATAACGATGACACAAACGAGCAAAATGATGATAGAAGCTAACACAATAATGATGATAGAAACTAACAAAATAACTATGATACAAGCAAACACCGTAAAGATGGTATATCTATGATACAAGCAAACGCTGTAGAGATGGTATGACCTAACACAATAATGATGAAACAAGCTAACAAAATAATGATGATAAAAGCTAACACAATAATGGTGATACACGTTGTTCGGCGTGCGCACCGTCACACCACGGAAAATGTTAACGCCATTCATGCCCAGGACGAGGTTCAGGTTCAGCGGCCTCCATTGGTGACGCAACTCCCGAAGGCAGCTGGAAGCGCATCACACACGTTCCATAGCACAAATACCGCTCATCGTCATCATACAGATATAATGCTTCGTCCAATGGGAGCACGTGGAGAAGTGCGCGATTCTCTTCGTGCAGCCAGTGTCCACCAGGGCGTTGCAACTCACCCCGTCACGATCAACCGAACCATCGGCATAGCACCTACAGCTGAAGAGCCACACAACATGTCCTCAAACTTCTCATTTCCTAAGCATCAACTCTCTTCCGCGCAACTTTATCTATATCCCATGCCTCACAAACATATAACATTGTTGGAACCACTATTCTTTCAAACATACCCATTTTTGATCTCCGAGATAACGTTCTCGCCTTCCACACATTCTTCGGGGCATCCAGAACCTTCGCCTCCTCCCCATCCCTGTGACTCCCTTTCTCTTCCATGGTTCCATCCGCTGCCAAATCCACACCAGATATAAAAAAATACTGCATTTCCTCCAGTCTTTCTCCATTGAAACTTACCTCCCAATTTACTTCTCCCTTAACCCTACTGAACCTAATAACCTTGCTCTTATCCACATTTACTCTCAGCCTTCTTCTTTCACACAGTTTACCAAACTCAGTCACCAACTTCTGCAGTTTCTCACCCGAATCAGCCACCAGCACTGTATAATCAGCAAACAACAACTGACTCACTTCCCAGCAGACTGCATACTCTTCTCTCCAAAACTCTTGCATTTACCTCCTTAACAGCTCCATCCATGAACAAATTAAACAACCATGGAAACGTCACGCACCCCTGGCGCAAGCCGAGACTCACTGAGAGCCAATTACTTTCCTCCCTTCCTCCTCGTACACAAGACTTACATCCTTGATAAAAACTTTTCACTGCTTCTAGCAACTTACTTCCCACACCTAATACTCTTAATACCATCCACAGAGCATATCTATCAACTTTATCATATGCCTTCGTCAGATCCATAAATGCTCCATCTGTTTTCCTAAGTATTTCTCACATACATTCTTTAAAGCAAAACACTTGATCCACACATCCTCTACCACTTCTGAAACCACACTGCTCTTACCCAATCTGATGCTCTGTACATGTCTTCACCCTCTCAATCAATAATTTCCCGGGAATACTCAACAAACTTATACCTCTGTAATTTGAACACTCGGCTTCATCCTTACGCATGCATTCCGCCAGTCCTAAGGCATTTCACCATGAACCATATATACATAGAATATCCTCACCAATCAGTCAACAACACAGTCACCCCCTTTTTTAATAGATTCCACAGCAATACCATCCAAACCCACCGCCTTGCCAGCTTTCATCTTCCACAAAGCTTTCACAACCTTCTCTGTTTACCAAATGATTCTCCCTGACCTCTCACTTCGCACACAACCTCGACCAAAACACCCTATATCTGCCACTCTATCATCTAACACATTCAACAATTCTTCAAAATACTCACTTTATCTCCTTCTCACTTCAACACTAATTGTTATTGCCTCCTCATTTGCACCCTTCACCGATGTTCCCATTTGTTCTCTTGTCTTACGCACTTTATTTACCTCCATCCAAAACATCTTTTTCTCTCCCGAAAATTTAATGATACTATCTCACCCCAACTCTCATTTGCCTTCTTTTTTACCTCTTGCACTATTCTCTTGACCTCCTACCTCTTCTTTTTATACATCTCCCGGTCATTTGCACTATTTCCTTGCAAGAATCGTCCAAATGCCTCTCTCTTCTCTTTCTCTATAAATCTTA
>JAUUDZ010457327.1:0-12364 GCA_032361705.1 Panulirus versicolor | reverse complement strand
CTTTTCCCACTCTGATACAAATCCTTACACTTTTTTTATGTAGACGACAGTCTGTGTGTCTGTGTGTGTGTGTGTGTGTGTGTGTGTGTGTGTGTGTGTGTGTGTGTGTGTGTATCATATATATATATATGTGTGGTTTTCTGTCTTTTATACTGGTAGGGAGTCTGATACTCGTGCGCTCTATTCTCTTAAGTTGTCTCCTATCATACATCTTTTGAGTTCCATCCGTGTAATACTACTACTACTACTACTACTACTAATGATAATAATAATAATAATAATAATAATAATAATAATAATAATAATAATGATAATAATAATAACACTGATGATATTAAACGGTTTTTCTAGGGAAATGTGTCAAAAACTGAGACTTTAGCAGAAATACGCTTAAGAAAGACACTGGAGATATAACAGGGGAAAGAGGTGATAAAAACACTCTATACGTAACCACTTGATCGTTCATGATGTTCTCAGTATAGCTGGAATATGTCTGTTCTTGTGTCGGCCAGGACGAGCTCGGGTGGGCTTGACGCAGGTGTGGTGCAGAACTGTGCTTTGGGGAAGATCGATCCCTTGTTGCAGTAGCTTGTTGCAGTAGCTGCATCCCAGACTGTGGGATGAGGTCCACGTACTGGTTGGAGATAGCTGGCAGGACCAGTGTGTTCAGCGCCTCTTGTAAGGGGGATGAAGATGTTGCGATTGCTCGTAACACTTGCCTGATGCGTCTGGTAGTAGTGTACCGGGCTACCTACTGACAGCACTAGGACTCCGTTCCTCTATCGAGGAATAAAGTATTGAAATTGAAACTGATGCTGTCATTGCTCTATTACGCTAAATTTCTAATTTTGTAAGATCATGGCCGAAGATGATCTTGCACGCTTTCCTGCATTTTTCCAGGAGCCATAACGTGTGGTCATTAATGAGGAAAACCAGACGGGGGTTGTTCTCGGGAAGGAAAGTCGTAGTGATGTTCTTATGTTCCCACGCAGGGAATCCGTCTTGAGTTTACCGATCATGTCGAGGCGATAAATGAGGGGAGTCGATGATGGGGCTCCCAGCGTAGCTTCTCGTCCACTGTCTCCGTGCAGCTTGGTGGACTTAAGAACCTGCAAGGAGCTGATGCCTGACAGTGAGACAGAGCAGAGGCTGATATGCATAACTAGTACAGTGTTGGTTTGGTTGATGATGACGTGGTTGGCGGTGGTGCAGCTGTGGAGGCTATCAAAGCTATGTGGTCATGAGAGCTGTTGTCAGTGCTGACACCAGCGGCCGTCATTCACGTGCATCCATCAATCAGGTCCATCCATCACCTTATCGTTTATAAGGATGAAGAAGCACAATGATTCCATCATTGTGACTTGAGGGACACTACAGGTGAGGGACTGGAACGTGATGTTCCCTCACAAGCCTGACGACGCTCGATGAACAAATCTAGAAGCCATGGAATGAGTCTTCTCCGCAGCCCACCATTTATGGCTGCATTGATAACATGGTTACGACTGACTGGGTCGAAGACGTCAGTGAACACAACGAAAGTGAGAGTTACAAAAGTCTAGCGTCCATCTAAGTGACGGCACATTGGATTGAGGTAGGTGAAGAGGCAGTGGGAGGTAAGAGAGGGTCTTCATGTAACCAGACTGCTGAGAGTCTGAGGAGCTTGTATGGAGTGACATCCGTGGGTCGTAACTCAAATGAGAGATTGAGCTTGTTTATTTCGGTACTGGGCAGACATGTGAGGTCTTCCAGCACAAAGGACACGCTCCAGCAAGATGAAAGCACCAACGGTCTAAGGGAGAACGAGGGAGACAAGTACTCAACAGGGGTGGAAAAAACTGCAAATCTTCAAAAATAAAAATGCAGCAAAATGCAGCAGATTATATAAAACACAAGAAAAGGAAGAGAAGAGCCATTGGGGAATAGGAAACAACCCAAAATACTCAAATACTTTCACTTAAATGTATATGCAAAACGCAAGTCGAGAAACACAAACTACATCGTTCTGTTTTACACAGAGCGGATATCATCACAGGATTTCCAGAGTGCCCACGCACATCACCCCAGGTCCGGACTCCTGGAACTCTGTCTTCATAATGAAGAACACCTCTTGTACAAGAACCATATATCGTTTGGAGAAAAACTCTAGACTCTGACATTATCCAGGAGAGTTTGAAAATGACTCACATCGTCCTACTCCACAAAGGTGGAAGGAAAGCAATCCCAAAAAAATTACCGACCGATAGATAGCACTAACATGGCATCTTAGTAATATCTTCCAAGTCTTCAGAGACAAACCGACAGAATTTGTGGAAATGAACGATCTACATAACGCAGGACAACACGATCTCAGGTGTACTGTCCGGGAGGGAGTCTTACACTCGTCAGGCCTCATGTCTGGAACTTTCTCTAGTGTCATATAACTTTTTAAGTCTATGTATTTTTGTAAGCATCAGCAATGTGTTCAGTTATTGTATTCCAATCATCCACCAATCTTACACTATAAGACAGCCTCTTTACATCTTTTTAATCAAGTATTCTCCTCAATTCCTTGCTATCTCCCCCGGTTGTCCTATCTCTTCATCTTTCACAGAACTGTTCACTGTCCACGTCATCAATCTGGTTTCAAGGATTAAAAGTTTGTGATCCGGTCGCGCCTCCTCACTTCCATGGATAGCAATTCTAAGGCTTCCAGCCTTTCCCTCTCACTCAGCTATCTTTGTTGCTCTCTCTAAGATCTACTCTATAAGTTCTTTGTACTTCTTTAGGTGCGGTGACCAAGCTTGTGAAGCATATACTAGTTTTGGTCTTACGCAGGATATGAACAGCTTGCTAAATATTTTCTTTTGCGCGTGATCAAGTATATTCCTAAGAGTCCACGGGGAAAATGAAACACGATAAGTTCCCAAGTGCACTTTCGTGTAATAATCACGTCAGGGGAGATACAAGAAAGAGATATGTCAGTTGATATACAACGAAGAGACGTAACTAGGACGCCATTTGGTAAACAAGTGATTGTCCAAATATTCGCCATTTTCCGCGTTAGCTAAGTAGCGTCAAGAACAGATGCAGCCTCACAGGAGGGGAGGATTTCTAGCCCTCTCTGTCTCCCCTTCCAGTCGCATATGGCCTCAAGTACAATGGAGAAACGTGCCACAACACTCAGTAGTGTGCAGCTTAACGAGAGCCCCTGACCAACAACGTGAGCGTCAGACGCTGACATTTCGCCTAGAGTCCTGCCAATACCCTGGACGTGTGTGAAAGTCATGGCGTCCCCGAGTACACGAGCGTAATGATAAACCTGAGGCGACTGGAGGACGGGTTCCTGATCCTCATTCCAAGGACAATGCGGGACTGAGTACCACTGGTCGTCTGCAGAGGGTCCAGTAACAATGCCAGAGGTTACGAGGTACGTCAGTGGCTTACGTAACTCATAGGTGTCACGTGTTTTACACCGATAGAAATTGCATTTGCCACGTATTATACGACTAGATATTCAACAGCTATATACTCGTTACACTTGCAGAGTATTGTGCAACTTCAAAAATTCAGAATTTCGTTGAAAATGTTAAAGATATGACAACAGACCATCTTTATTCAAGATTGACCACCGATGCTAGGCACTTAATTTAACAAAACAAGCATCTCCAACGGTATATCTCAGTCAGGTAAATAAATATACGACATACTAATCTGTTTGCATTCAAGGTACTACTCGAACAAGGATGAAAAGCAAATTTAAGAACTATCAACGATGTTTGCAAATGAACACACATGAGTGGTAGAGCCAGTCCATTTGCCAGCAAGAACAGCTCTAGTTGCTAAAGTCTAGAGCTACCTGAATAACAATAGTGTGGGAAGAGAGAAACTCAACAGTCCTCCTAAAGACACATTGACAAGTGTTGAGGTTGTGGAGAGCAGCTCAGCGCAGGTACGCTAGGCTGCCCAGCTGGAAATCGCCTGGGTTTCGTATAGGGTTTGGGGTGGCAGCGGCACAGTGAGCTAGTAATACTGCGGCTGTCAAGTTCCTCTTCTTGGTTCATGCTATCTTCTTTCTGTCTTACACACAGGAGATTTGCTAACATTCAATTCACAAACACTACATATTCCACAACACATCAGCTCACTTGACTATTCAAATTTTGTTCTAAGAAATGAAATGCGCTAGCCTTGCCTAATAAAATCTCTGCATAAGTAATTAAAGTTAGATATTGGGTTCTGAATGTTGATCTTTCTCTACATACTGTAGAAACATGTAAATAAAATGTTTCACTGCACACACCAAATAAATCGCTTGTGTTCGGAGTGTTAGAGAAAATCTCTTTGGAACCCGAGATCGGTGCACAAGGTACAACCAATTCATGTTTCCCACAATCCACGGCAACAAGGAAGGTAAGAGAAGATATGAGGTGGTCTAGCACTGCTAGTGAGGAATCACCCTAAGGTTCCGGCTGTCCCTGCTAGAAGCAGGTTCCTTCATACAGCTGAACATAAGAACTAAGACCAGAGACGTAGGCCCAACTGCTGGACATACAACAGTCCTGCAGAAATATAAGAACCCGGCCAAACATGGTGGTGGTACACTCAGGATTATGCAGGGGGCAGCCAGATCAGCCATCCCCTCTGATGAATGAATTATATGGGATTTTAACTACACGCAAACCATCCCACCAATATCCGAATCCACACGAGAGGAGAGAGACATGGAGTCAAGTTTTTGAAATGTCCAACAAAACTACAACTACCAGTATGTCTAACACAGAGGGTCAGACAACTTCAACACTGGATGACTTGCTGGTCCAGTGCTATTTGGGGAGCTATTTAGACAAAAGCATCGCCATGATAGCTTGGGTTGATCATGGTTTAAGTAATACCCAGTCCACTACTGAACACCATGTTTGGAGAGGAAAAACAGCCTCGTATTGTCTAAACGTAACAACTGTTGACTCAGCAGGATTAATTAAACTGACCTGTCAGATCCATATTGATAATCATGGGATAACCTGAGCAGTTAGACAGATCAAAACACTTTTGTACTTTAAAGGGTTGGTGTTATTCCAGGACCCCTTTCAGCTCCAAGGCTGCAGTAACTCATCAGAATATATATATAAAGCTCGAATGATTATAAAGTTGTAAAGTGGTAGTGACGTACTTGTTACAAGTGATGCACCCACATAGCTACATACACAACCTACGGGTTACAAACTCGGGAAGACGTCCACCAATTCAAGCCAGTTATTCTGAATTAGCTAATTCGCCTCCCACACTCTGTCCACCCATTCATAAATTCATTCATACACCCACCCACGTATAAATTAAAAGTTCCCACACCCTCACTTAGCCAATCATCTCTCCCACACTTGACACCATCATAACTATGGTATTAGATCAACCTTGAAAACATTTGTAGTTTTTGCAGACTCTAGAATATGTACCAGTCGCGCGGAAAACCATGATATGCTTGTGGAAATTTAGTAAAAATCCCGAGAATCGTACTCGCGCTATCAGTCGATAACCTCATAACTTTACCTTTATATGACTTACCATGCGGCTAGAATGATTACCTCAACAATCCTCCCAAGTCATATTCTTCATAAGATGGATGTGAAAGCCTCAGAAAAATTCAAAATGTTTTACTTTATAGCAATTATTAGTTTGTAAAGGTGTGTGTGGCACAAGATGTAGGGGTCACTAGCCTCTGTACTTCAACGAACAAAAACTAGTTTTCCCCGATGCAACCCAGACCGCTTTCGGCGATGCGGTTCATGATATTTCACCTGGTTTAGGGGAGCCGCCACACTTGCTAATAATTTTATCAACTTCATTCTAGTTGTGCAATTACGCATAATGGAGATCTGGGTTCTAAGTGGTGTAAAGAGATATACGGTTGACGGAGAAAGTGACAATGAAAGATGTAGGTCAGGGTGAACGCCTCAACAGAGGCCTCCTGTTTGCTATGATGGTTAGCGTCAGCTTAACCTCGTCTTTATATGGTTTAATTGCTACAATTAATGGGACACATCCGTCCCTCATTATGAGTCGCCACTCGTTATGTAGTAAGTTCAAAGGTAACATTTAAAGATGAAATTATATTAATCATATGAAAAAAATTGAACTACCTAATATTCGACTGACAACAACGGACTTATTCGTTAGCAATAAGCACTCGCTTAATAGTTCATTGCTAAAGACTGTACGTATCAGATTTTCATTCCCAATAAAGAAAACAGAATCTATCTTTATACTATTCATAATTATTCAATGAATATAAATTTCCACTTTTTCCAGACACTTTTCAAGAAAAAAATTGAACCTCCCTCAATATATTATTCCTCAATGGAAGTAGCTGCTGATTATATCTTTGAGCGCCACTATGAGATAACACATATCCTTCTCAACCTATAAATCCAGAATTAGCTTATTTTGGCATACCTCTACATTTGTTGCAATGTGGTGTCTATAGTATTCAAGACGCTAGCACGTCACTCGTTATTTGTTAGCAAAATGTGCAAAATCATAATTTATGATTATGAAGCTTCGTTGCCATCAAGCCCTTACTGGCCTCCGTCCAGAACCCCATCTTATATAGAGTCCTGCTATATGGATGCGTGTTAGTAAGTGGGGGAGAATAAGATGAGGGAAATCTTGAAAAGTTGTGTTCTGGCATTCATTTTGATGCCAAAATTGAAGTTACTTTATGATTAAGAGAAAAAATACATGATATTCAACATTTAATTGATTTCATAATTACAATCCCAGACTACCCAGCGCCTAGTGGTACCAGTAGTCCCTTCCTCGCTCTAGGTCAGTGTTCATTTGTAACCCAGTTTTGCCATATATTTGGTTCCCCACCCATTCAACTTTCCCCGTTTGGAGAGTTTGGTGTCTAAAATATACTGAATTTGTTTTTGTCGCTAAATAACATGATTCTTTTTATGAAATACCTTTCCCTTAAGCATTCGTGGTGTTCTAATAATAAATACCACAACCACGCTGATCCCCTCATATAGGGAACTAACCATTGGCTGTCTTTGTATTTCTTTAATAATACAAGATGTCTTATGATGTCTTATCATAATCTCAGGTTAATCAAGTTATAATACAAATTGAGCAACAGACCAGCAGTACATTCAAAAAATATTTTAGAAACAATTGATGAATATCTTGAAAATTGGTTTGCTAGAGTGCTGAAGCAAGCGCACACACACACACACAGCGTGGACATGTTTCAACCTTAACACGGTATGTGGAGACGTTGTCGTGTGATGTTGCATACAAATTTGACGGTTAAGACTACGAGCGGCCTCCACACGAGTGATGAACGATTAAGATATTTCAGAGAATTCTTACACACACACACAGGGAACATCCCATTCTGATGCAGAAACTCGGCGCAGACGCTGTCCGAGTAAACGACAGCATTAGCAACATGCCAACGCTGCAGAGGCAGGGCTTAATAAACGTTAGCAAACTTGCGTGAAATACTTTTGCGTAGGACGAAAGCGAACACATGTTATCACAAACGTCACTTGAGGGAAGGAGATACGCTCAGACATGTGCGAACATGCGCAAACACCTGGTTTGATACGTGGTTGAGGAAACCGAAGTAAATACGAATTAATTAGTATGGGATACAGTGAAAGGTCTCTATATTATCATCGAACAGGAAATAGGTTGCAGGAATCGATATAAGAAATTCCAGGAGGGAGACATCTCTCCTAACCTGTTGCCAGAGTTTTATACCTAGTCTTAGAGAAGTCTCAAAGACAAACTGTCTACTGGCAAAGAGTGGATTATCAGTAGATGTTGACAATGAAATCTTTAGGCTCTGTATATTTACAACATTCAGCATACTTCACCCCAGGGGAGGATGCATGTTGCAATGAACATGACATGTCTGCCGTTTCGGTTGGGTTAGTATTACTTCTCGATTGTCTCATCTCTCCCAGTCTGTGTTCCTCTCAGTCACACCGTTGATCTGTTTCAAAATTTACTTCTTTAAGTGTTTCGTGTCTTCTACTTTCGATATCAGTGTGTGACGTGTGTGAGCCCGCGCGCGTGTATACTTGTGCGCATGTGTGTGTGTGTGTATCTGGGTCAGAGATCTACCCTCGATTCTGATTGTCAGCTTCCAGCGAGACAGCATCGACATAGAATACTGACAAACCTTTCGACCAAGTTCATTCCAGTGTAGCCTATTTTCTTACCACGGCATTTCTTTATAACAGATTTGATTCACTATTCATTATATTCCTTTGTGGCTTCCATAATTTTTTCCCCGAATAATGTCATGTTTTGAATTCCAGCAATATACCTTATAACAGAGAACAAGGATAGATTTTGAAAAATTAAATCGAATCAACCCAATTTGAAAGTTACCACATGTCTAATAACAGTACGGTAAATCTTCTCTATTACAGGTTGTGCATCATGATTGCTGGAGGATATGGGTCTGCCAGGAGCCATTTTCGTGGTACACGAAAGAAGAATGGGAACTTCTAAACAAGTGTGGCATCGACCAGCTATGGTTACTGGTATCTTGGAGTCATCAAGCCAGGAGGGATTTAGAAAAGCGAAGAATTCTAAAGGCATAGTGGAATTCAGCGAGATATTCAAATGTGAAAATTCCAATAGAACGAAGAAAGCAAAATATTACAGTAGACCAAAATACTGGAGACGCCACAAATGGCATGATGATAGATGGTTCTGTTAGAACTGTAGAGAGGTCAGAGTGTTGGAGGTAGTAATGTCAGACAAAGCCATGTATTCAAATTTGAATAAACAGCTTGATGTGTCAAGAGATAATGGATGACCCATTCAGACAATACATAATGGGAATAGTAACTTGTGAAGAGCATAGTAGTATTCCAAAGAACTCCAACAAATGTTATTGAAGGAACAATCTTAGTATATGGAGAAGTAAAACGCTTCTTATAAATAGTAAAGGACTGATAATGAGGCATTTTAATTACAAAGACAGTGGGAGAATTTGGATACTCATGGTGAAAGGGAGTCATGGAACCAAGTAGCTTGGAATAGTTTCAGTAAAACCCTTAAGCAGTCGTGAAAAAAAAAAAAAAATTGCCTGCCAACAGACGGCAGGTTTATTTCTTAAAGCCAAGCTGGCGGAACGGTGAAATAAAGTCATCTGAGAAGGAAGTCAAATTCATAAATACCAATAAACATGTAGTTATGTAAATTTGCGTCGTGGAAATTATTTTAAAAATTAACGTCAATATAAAGCGTATATTGTTGAAAATAGCAACAGAAACCCTAGAGTTTTACAGTTATGTTAGTAGGAAGAGAATCATTACCCAGTCAACTGGGCCATTCATCACGGAAAACGGTGACTTCGTTCAAGACAACGAAGCCATATCAAAAATATTAAATAACTTGAAATCATTTACGATCAAAGACAAGCCATTTTCCAAATCCATATTTACCGTTTAGATAGGAGAACGTTCAACTAACTGACAGAATTTGAAGATAAACAATAAGAGGACAAGGGCGAAAAATGACAAACCCTCGACTGCCCATTTCAGCAAGCCTTGGGTTACGGGGAAAGCCACTGCCCGGAAGTTATCTTCCAATTAGTTTAACGTTTGTTGTTGGAAAACTTATGGAAACTATAAATCGAGATAGAATTTAGATGACCGCCACTTTAACGACTCTCAGCATGGTTTTCGACGAAACCGCTAGTCTGATGAAAATAAAGCAGTTTATGTCATCTACATAGATTTTAAAAAGCGTTTGATAAGGTTACGCATCAGAGGTTACTAGCAAAAATTATGTCATGGCATTGATCATAAAGTACTTCAGTAGATAGGATTTTATATTATTGGTCGTACAGTCATGATTTAAAAGTCAAGCCTCAGAGTGATAGAAGTGGAGTGCCACAAAGATCAGTCTTGGGACCGGCTCTCTTTCGCGTATACATCAATAATGGGATGCACTGCATGATAATTCCCTGATGCAAATCTGCGAAATAAATCCACAAATGAACTTGAACGTCTTCATCTTCAAACTTACAAACTAATGGACTGGGATCATAGATGGCAAATTAATTCTAATGACAGATTCAAGGTTTACATATGTGCATATAAAAGCTATATTATGAATTATGTTGAACTGCAAATGGTAAATGAGGGAAAAGACTATGGCTTAATCTCTGGTGACCTAAAACAAAGTATAAGTGATCAGAAACGGTAAAAAGCGAAAATAGTTCTTGGATTCACAAATAGGGCCTTCGAATCTAAACCCAGGGAAATCATCCATACTCTACATTTCATTGATTTATCCCCATCTTGAATATTGTGTTCAGTTTTGGTTACCCAGCCTAAAAAAAAAATGTGCAGCGTTAAGCTACCATGATGACACCCGGGCGAGAAACAAATCCCACGGGAAATTAAACGAATATTTAACTTGAAGATAAAGCTAAAAGGTGATTTAATACAAGTATTCAAAATTATCAAAGTCTTTGGTAATCTTGACCTATCAAGACTCGATTCGTCCAATTTCTCTCCCAGTAATGGATTCAAACTCGTACGTATTTTTTATTCAAGTTGTTGCAAGATAGAGCGGTTGAAAGCAGAACTATAGATACGTTTCAGAAGTGACTAAATATTTCGAAGTTACAGCTTACATTAACGCCGCCTTAGTCATTTACAAATTGAAAGTTATTCTCGTCGAGTTATCTATACGTTCTAACTGTATACCACACTAATCAGTTTCTGATGTCCTCCACTATCACAAGCAGCCATGAATGGTCACAATCTGTTGCCGTTTGAATTCCTTTGTATTCCTCTGCATAAAGCAAAAGCGCTTCGATATGTACGGCGGCAAGGATTCACACAGCCTAGTATCAACTGCAACGTGTAAGAACAGAACGAGAATAACGGGGTAAGAAAAGAGGAACAAATAAACAAAAGAATACTGTGGGCAAGGCATGGGAAAATCCAACACTTGTCTAGTTCGTCAGTTGTCAGTCAAGCAGCAGCTAATCAGGGGAAGGGATTCCCAGGGAAATATTTTAGAGGATGATGTAAGGATATATAAAAATAAAAAAAAGCTCGTGTTTTTTATAGTATTAGACACTATAGCCCCAACACCAGTGACATGGAATGGGGAGGTTTTGGGATTCGTCGAAATATTTAGAAAAAAAAAATGTCAAGAAATACTAAAAGGACTTGACCCTTGCAAGACTCGCAGGCCTGATGAAATTTCATGTGCTACAGAGGAGTGCATATGGACCACAAATTACTGTTCAAGATGTCACTGAAGAGAAGCATAGCGCCAAGGTAATGAAAAAGTACAAAGGTCATACCTATGTATAACACAGGAGACCGAGAACAGACACTGAACACAGACTGGTCCCACGAACGAGTGTGGTGTGTGTAAGGTTCTGGAATATATTATTGGAAATCAAGTAGATGAATGTCTGTGGACGGGAAATTACTCAAGCATTATCTTAAGGAAAGGTGTCAGGTGTAGCTAACACCAAGAGCTTTACGAGAAATTGAGCTCAGTCCTGGACAAATAGGAAGGCTGGGTGGACTTGTCCACGCGCGCGCATACGAACGAGATTTAAGACATGACACAAATGCACAATGTTAAGAGACGGGGCAGCACGAACTCGCGCGCGCACACACACACACACACACACACACACTTCTAAAGGTGCTGGCACTGAACAACCAGAGTCCATAACATTGAATTAGAAACAAGTCCTTTATGGTTCAAAATCAGTGGATAAATGTACCAAGTTCAACGACGAAATGGTAAATATGAAAATCAGAAAAAAAAATGATGGCTCAAGAGATGGGGTTCCATGTATAAACTCACTCCCCGTACAGTAACAACATGCGTTAGTGGACGGGTGCATGTACACAGAGGCTAACGCTATCGTATTTTAAATTTAGAATTATCTGCCGCGTCAATAGCGCAAGCGCGTACGTCACGTTCTCACGCCCACAACATGCGCAACACATACGTGTACAGGGCTGTGCATCCACGCGCGCCATAGATCCTGGCACGTAACACATACGTGTCATGACGTGGTCTAGGTAGTGTCACCGATATCTGCGTACTAGTATCACTTTACAACAAATGGCTGCAAGTCATCTAACAAACTTCAAAAAATTCTCTATACCTTTAATCGACATTTTATACGCATATTGCTTGAATACTTCCCACGTATTCCGTGCGTGTCGTAGAAGGCGACAAAGGAGGGAGCGGGGGGCTGGAAATCCTCCCCTCTCGTTTTAAATTTTCTAAAAGGAACAGAAGGGGGCCAAGTGAGGATTTCCCTCAAAGGCTCAGTCCTCTGTTCTTAACGCTACCTCGCTAACGCGGGAGATGGCGAATAGTA
>JAUUDZ010457294.1:0-12366 GCA_032361705.1 Panulirus versicolor | reverse complement strand
TTTGTATGTATACGTGTATGGGCATTTATGTATATATATATATATATATATATATATATATATGTGTGTGTGTGTGTGTGTGTGTGTGTATATGAGTGGATGGATCATTCTTTGTTTCCTGACACCACCTCACTGATTCAGGAAAGGGCAATCAAGTATGATGAATATGAAATGAATATATGTATGGGGATAGGGGAGAATGAATACTTACCATGTATTCCCTGTAAATTGTAGAAGGCAACTTAAAGGGATGGGAGCAGGGTGCTGGAGATCTCTCCTATTTTACTTTTCCAAAAGAAGGAACAGAGAAGGGGGCCAAGTAAGGATTTTTCCTTTAAAGACTGAGTCATCTGTTGCTTACACTACCTTGCTAATTGTGGGAAATGGTGAATATGTATAAAAGAAATGTATATGTGTGTGTGTGTGTGTGTGTGTATGTATATGTATGTGTGTGTGCAAGTATGTATATATGTGTGTCTATGAGTAGATGGGTCTCTCTTCGTCTGTTTCCTGGTGCTACCTCGCTAACTTGGGAAAAGGTGATCAAGCATAATAATGTTAATAATGATAATGATAATAATAATAATGATAATATATGTATACTACTGTGTGTATACACACACACACACACACACACACACACACACATTATCCTAAGACATGTACCCATTTATTAACTATCCCTGAGGGAAGGATGAACACCTGGGATTGGCTGTGTGCTGATTACTGCTCCCACATTTCAAACCTATGTGAACCCAACCTCAGACAGGCCTGTGTTGACTCATGGTCTTCATTGATAACCACAGCATCGTGGAAGCTCAAGTGTGTTTGTGTTAGAGTATGTGTATCTGTATCTCATTATATGTATGTTTTTATGTGTTTGTTATGTCTGTTTTGTGTTTCTGTTGTTATCTTTGTGTGTATGTGTCTATGTATTTAGATACTTGTATGTGTTGATTGTCATCCAAGGTTTTGTCTTTGAAGGTTGACTTTTGTGTTGTATGTAATGTATGTATGCCTCAGGATGTTACTTGCTTCAATTGTATTAAACCTCTTGCATTGTTTCATTATTTTTTTCCTGTATAATGAGATAATAAGGTGTGTGTTGTTGTGGATGTATTTACCGCAATTAGTGTTAAGTTTATAATTTTGTGATATTGAAGTTCTTAGAAACAAGTTTAAGGATATTATTTGACCCTATCTTGCCCTCAGAGCACTCAGTTAACCAGTAATTCCAGGGTCTGAAGAATATGACCATTGTCAGGTGCCTCTCAGTACACTTGCTGTACATTCACGATGGGCCTGTTGCATGATTTTCTGTTAGTTAAAGTCAACTTTTCAGCAGTCGTAGTCTCTGCATTTCTCTATGTGTAATCTTTCTTACCTCATTTTTAGAGGAAAATTGGTGATCCATGCCATGTTAATGAACAAAGTTGTAGAGTTTACAGTGGCTGTAGCTCGTTTTTAGTGAGTCATGCATTTACATGACCTTTTATCAGCAGTTGCTCAGTAAGGGCCCCATTCTGTATTTTCATGTTCTTATGCTTTTAAATTCTTGCACCTAGATGTGTCCTATTTTTCTTTCATATATATTTCCTATCAAAAGAGTAGGAAACAATTTAATCAACATCATCTTGTTAATTGGGTTCTTAGTCTCTCATCAGAGTCATTGACATGCTTATTTTGTTTTATACTTTGAATCTTGTGTATGCTTCTTATAAGGAGAGCCTTATACTTTTTCACACATTTCTTAGTACAAGCATGTGGCACCTGCTTCACAGAAGTAAAAGCCCAACCATCATTTGTATGTTTTGAGCACTGTTATGTAGTCTTTTACACTTACACATGAGGAAATTGTCAGTTATTGAAATGCTTGGAGAATATTTTGCACACATTACTAAGTTGAAGTTGCAGGAAAAAGGTGCACAGGGTTTATATATCTGCCTAGAAAATGTACTTTTGATTTTTATGAAATTTTTTTGTGTGAAGCATGGATGAATTAAATCTATATCTCTTTCTGTAAACTTTGAAGTTTTATGAACTGTCTAAACTGTGATCTTCCAACAGAAAACAGTAGCACCAGTCCTTAAAACACTGCGCAACCCTCCCGACACTGTGGCAGATTACAAGGCTGAATATGGCTACCTGGGTCCTCAGCTGCAGGTGGCTGTGGTAAAGGCACGGCAAGCTCCACCTCCAACTGCCACAACACTTACTGCACCCATCAGAGCAATCACACCCACCACAACACGTATCATACAACCAGGTTAGAACCTCTGTCTGAAGGATGTGAAAGAGACTAAAAGTATCATAGTTTCAGTCTTGTCATCATGAGCTGTACTGTCATCATGTGTACTATAAAAAGATGGTCCTGTCTTTCCTTTGTTTGTAGACTTGCCAAGGAAGTTGCAGGATCCACAACTAACCCTTGTACACAATTGCCAATAATTCATCCATTACCGTAACAGGATAGATATTGCTAGCTAGCTGCTGGGGTGATATATTTTTGGGGAAATATGTTATTGGTGAGTGGGGAAAGTTTTGCCAGCAATATGGGAAGTATGAATAATATGGCTGGAGAAAGAGGTTGTGGTCATGCCAAGGAAGTTGCCAAACACACAGTGACAAACACTTGGTTATAATTCATCCATTTCCTTGGTAGAATAGAAATTACTGTGTACTGGGGTGCTATATTTTCAGGAAAATATACCTTGGGTGAGTAAGAAGGTTGTACTAACATTGTGGGAGGTATGAAGAGGAAATTAACATGGGTGAATGGTAATACCACTGAACATAATCATTCTACTTTTCTTCATTGTTGTTATCAGGATATCTGCTTTGCATAAGTCTTGAGTCCAAAGGTCAGTACTCATCTGGTTAGTGTTCGCATTTTAGTGATTTTTTGGTTTCCATGTGATGTACTTTTTGGCCCTTCATAGGACCGAGCATATGAGGGCCTGAATCTGCTTGTGTTTTCTAAATTGCCTTTTTAATTTGTATCGCATTTTATTTTCATAAAGAAGGCAAGTGTCATCATGCCAGAATTTCAGTGTAATTTTGTTTTCTTATATTATTGAATAAACTTAGATTGTACAGTGTTCATAACTAGTATTGTACCTTTTCTGAGTTGTGGTTATAAGATTAGCTATTACTTATGACCACAACTTTCCCTCAGTCTTTTGTATCCCATTTTTTGTTGTTGAAAGTACTGAGTGAAGTCATATTCTGCTAAGAGAATGAGTCTTGATTTTGTGTTCATGGTGAGTGTGTGACCAGTGGCATGGTTTAATCATTATGTTACCGGTCATTTTGGTAAGTATATGTTCTGTCAGTGTTGTGGAATTTCTCATATACATATAACTGAATATGAAATTAGGAGGCATTTATTCATGCCTTTATACTACACTGACAAGAAAATGATAGGGAGGATTTGAATTATGTTAAGGCGAATTATGTTAAGGCTGATGAAATTAGATGATGAATCCTACTGACAGTTTTCGTTTGTCAAGGACAGTATGGATATGAACATAATTCAAACTGACATTTCCTGTGCTGAGAGGACCATTGGACGTTTATTTAAGTCAGTTTTTATGATGAGGGGATAATGCAAGTGACATCAAGGGAGGTTACTAGTTTGAAATAAAATAACAAAGAGAAGGTTAATGACCTCCCTGTCTTATGGGATATGATTTTCAGAGGGTCTTTGAGTACCATTTCCCATCGAGATCATTACATGCAGCACAAAAATTATTTAAGTAAGGAGTTCACAAAGACTGAGACAGTGACAAAGCTGATAAAAGATGCTGCTGAAATATTTATCACACGTAAAAAGTTTACCAAATATGATAAAGGCCATATCATGTGCAGAATTATTTATGCTATGAACCTATGAAGCTTCTTGGCTAATAATAGCTTTGCTGTCTTCATTCCATCTTAATGTACTGTTATTTGCATTTAGGGTGCCTCACATGTACTGTATACATTCAGTTATGTATTGCAAGTTGGTATGCAGTTTTGTATTTCATTTATTAAGAGCTATGTATTTCATTCGTGAGTAGCTCTTAAAAGGTTTAGATCCTTCTGATACTGAATAAACATGAGGAATGATGTTTTGATGACTGGTGCTTTATGAAAAAGAGGCTGGTTTGTGCCTGAAATTTTTACTTATGAGGTGCAAATGTATGTTACTTTACTTTTACTTTTCTGCATCGGTATCCCTTCCTTTAGAGCTCCTACATCTCTGAGGAAGCTGGCCATGTTGAATGAACAGGACCAAAGATCATAAAGTTTGGTGAGGTTGTGTGTACGTTCTTGTTTGGGATGAGTGCAGGTCAACTGAGAAATAAGTTTTCAGTGTTTTCACTACAGGAGTTACATCGTAGGCATGAGGGGTCTCATGATATATTGAATTGATGTTTATAATGTTGTAGAAATTGATAATGTGCACAATACAGATAAGAAGGTTTACCTCATCCAGCTTTCCATACTCTTTTTCTGTGTATCTTCTTTACCCACATATCTCATAGATCCCCCTTTCCCCCAGCAAATGCAACACTGACAGAACATATACTTACCAAAATGACCCGATAATTGTGAAGCATCTGCCCTGCTAACTCAGATTTGAACACCATGCCACTGTTCTTACACTCATTTGAAACCACACTACCCAGACATATGTGAGCTGCAGTTCTTCATTTGTGCGTTGGACATCACCTATCCCAACCACCAGTTCAGCATATCTCAAGACCTTTCATGCTCACAATTCAACTACCACAATGAAGACACTGAAAACTTTGTATTTAGTCACTCTTCACTCCCCCCACATAGACATACACACAGCTTCACTACATTTTATGACTTGTGGTCCCTCCCACTGGATGTGGCCAACTTCCTAAGTGCTGTGGGAACTCAAATAGAAAAAGGAAGAGGCTTCTGGGACAGGTATTTCATGGCTGTCATAAGGTAACTAGAGGGTAGGGGCTGGAAATCCTCCTCCCTATATTATTATTTCCCATAGGAAAGAACAGAGGAGTAACTCTGCTGCTGCCTCAGTAATGTGGGAAAATGGTATACAGGCATGAATAAAAGAATATACATCATATGATTTATTATGCATTACACATTATACTGCTCATGACAGCTAGAGATGAAATGTGAGCAAATGGAACCATTGTTCATTTCTTCCTGATACTAGATTGCTAATGCAAGGGAAGCAGTTAGGTTTAAAAAAAGTATAAGATGATCTGGAAGGCTATCGAAGACCCTTGAAAAACAAATACTAAAAACATTTGATATTTTGTTAGGTGCCATGCCAGCAATGGGTAGCATGGGTCCTCGCACTGTGGTTGTAAATAAACCTGCCACCTCAAGCATGGCTCAACAGCAACCTGGCCAAAAAGTCATCATTATGACCTCTCGACCTCCTACACCAAGTCAGGTTAGTTCACTACTTTTGTATATTGAATAAGTAGTAGTAGATTTTACTTTAATTGGTGTATTTCTTCAGTAAATAGGTTGCCAGATGTAAGTAGTTCATTTTTTAATTTGTTAAAAACACTAATATATCAGTGTTTCATACTGAGATAAATATATGAAAGATATATGAAGTAATAGAGGTACTTTGCTTTCTTTGTTTTTGATACAGAGTGTAACTACAGAAACTGTGGGTGGAGTGATGAAAACAGCAGTTGTCAATGCTAGTGGTCCCTGCAGCACAGGACTAACTACAGTCACAGTTAACCCTGGAAGTCTTCCAGCAGGATCTCTCTCCCAGGCAACCATAGCCTCAACTGCCATTGCACAGCAGACTGCCGCACACCAACCGACCAAGTTTGTAGTAGTATCAGCACCTAACCAAGTTCCCATCAAAACAGAGATTAAGGAAGAAGTAGAAACTCCTCAGCCGCAGCCCTTGGATTTAACATAACTTGTCTTTTTGTAGAAAGTTATTTTCATGTCTACCTATGTATTTAAGTATATACTTTAAGCATTCTCCTGCTGTTTAGCAGAATATTTTGTGAAAAGTCTTATCCAAACATCAAACTGGTTCGTCAGTCATCACGTATCTTTTCAGCTGTCAAACAAAGTTTTGGATGAAATGGTTACAGGTGAAAGATCGTTTGCTCTCAACTAGTTTAATGGAAAAGTTATTGAATTATTAGATTTCTTATTTGACTCAGGGTTTGTTATGAAAATCTCTAATGATTTTTTTCACCACTAAAAGATGCAAAGTAAAAGCTAAGCATTCATTTTGGTTATGCAAATCTAGCAAGAATTCTGTGGAGGCTTCAAAGATGTTTTAATGCACCATAAAGTGAAGCAGGGGGTTCATTGTCTGGTAGAGATGATATTGTTTTCTTTGTATAAAATTGCTCCTTATATCCTTCTTCATTATTAGATGACACAGACTGGGAAGACATTTCTCTCTCACTTCTTGGAAAACCCTATTGCATCTGCTGATACTGTTCACTTTCAGCAACAGTATTAGCTACCACAAAAGGGCTATTCATTTTAAATCGTTGATTGTAAGAGCAAGGCAGAGGAGTGGAAGAATTCATTTCCACAAATTCTGTTATTCTTCTCCACACTTTTTCAGGTTTGATAATAGAGTTGACATCCCCATTTACTGGTACTTTGTTCAAGATGCCTTTTTGGCTTCAGTAGAAGTCTTTATCCTTTTAAAGGTACTCTTGGATAGCTTAATCTGTTTACCAAAGAATTATATACCTTAATGGATAATGATATTTCATAACTTTATAATGTAGAACTCATTTAAATGCCTTTTGTTATATACCCTTTATAAGGTGTCACAGGGTGCAGTATCAGCCCATTATTCCTACCAGACTTTTGATTATGCTCATTTCTGTTACATCAGTACATTATTATTTGCATTAGCATATATCATGTATATGAACGTCTGTTCTGCATGAAATTAATGAAATTATGAAAGAAATATTTCATGTGAACTGTGATGTAGTTTACTCCCATGCTGTGGCAACATGTCATATTCTTCCCTTTGACATCTAGTAGATGATTAAGGCCTAAGACCTTTTATCTTCTTTTATATGGGTGAGGTTTACAGCCTTAGTTAGCTTTCTGTCACCTTGCAAATGGAATTAGTATGACCTTAAAAGCTCCAAGTTTGAAATGTTAAGAGTGGACAAAGGTTAAGGCCCACAGCAAAATGCAATATGGAAAAAGTAAGGATTTATTGTGAAAGGGTCACTGAAGATGAATCAGAATGAATGAGCAATGGAATGATTAACAAAATAATGGCAATAGGGAAAGAAATAGAAAGTGACTTAGATGTAAGATCAAGGTCATTATGAATGGAAAATCGGAATTCAGAAATACGTTGATGAAATAGTACTTTTGGGCTGAGGAGTGTTATTAGAAATTTCATCATTAGAGACAGAAAACAGATGAAGAAAGTGTTGTGTATTTAAAAGGAGCAAAATGGAATACAGCTGTGTTGTCACTAACCAAACAAACAGAAATAAACAGTTAGAATTCAGGCACACTTATATATAGCATCAAATGAATGGAACACCCAGACTATCATAAAAGATAGAAATAACTGAAATACAGCCTTTAAAAAAAGAGAAAGTTAGATGGTACATAGCTCTTCCTCCATCTCTTTATAGACCAGAGTTGACTGAAAGTCCTTCCTTCTCATTATTAATTCTGTCTTCACCTCTTTTCAACCATTCCCTTTCATATGCTCTAATGTTTCTGCTCTTTCTATGTTCTACAGGTATTATTTTGACTACTTTTTGTGAACTGCTTGCTTGTGTTCCCTCTTGCAGGGCTTGAACCTGAGGCATGTGTCTTGCTGCTGCTTCCTATGGTTTCTTTATGAAAAATGGCCTCTCAGGGATTGATCATTATGATACTTCTCTCTTCCCTCAAACAGCTAAGCTGTAGGATTCTCTTCCGTCTTTCCTCTTTCCTTTTCCTTTAATCTTTCTTCATTTAAGAGTTAAAACATCTGAAGAGCCTAGATTAATTCCCACTTGTTCTTTATTGTAGCTTTTCTTCCCCTTTTTTTTTGTTAGCTAAGATGACACGGACAGCTAAGGCCCTAATCTAGGACATCTCATTAATGATGTAGCAGGGGGTAGTGATGCTGTTTCCTGAAGGATGGGGTAGTGATAGGAATGGATGAAGGCAAGCAAGTATGAATATGTACATATGTATATGTGTGTGTATGTGTATGTATGTATATGTTGATATGTATATGTGTGTATACGGGCGTTTATCGGGAAATGGCGAATGTGTATGAAAAAGAAATGGGCGTTTATGTATATATACATTTATATAAGTGGGTGGGCCTTTCTTCGTCTGTTTCCTGGCACTACCTCTAACACAAGAAATAGCAATTATGTATAATGATAATAATGCAGAGTCAGAATAAAGAAATAAGGAAAATGAAGGTGATAGAATGAGTTACCTAGTAAACCTTCAAAAGGAAATTAGACAGCCGCTTTAGAAAAGTACAAGATTAACGAAGAATTCACTGTTAATAAAATGTCCAGTAGCAGAGAATAACATTGTTAACCAAGAATGTTATCCCTACTTCTGATGGAATCTTATTGCAGGTGCTCTTTTTGACTTAGGGTGGTATTTTTCTTTACTCCCTCCACTCCTGACTGCTAGATCCTCTTTGGCAGTCACTCTTTGCTCATCCACTTTGTGTTCTGGAACCTTTTCAGCATACCCTGCTCAGCTATCTCAGTCACACAGTGCTTACTACCACTTTCCTCTCCCAAACTCATATCCTACAGGATCATCCTACCTTATGTCACATATCCTTAAGGGTTTCATTCCCAGCACATATTTCCTCTTTCTTTTGTGTTCAAGTCTCACAATTCGCATACATAGGATGTTGTTGAGTCCACTGTGCCTTGATAAATATACATCTCTGCCTTTACAAATAACTCTCATTTCCTTTCACATGCTACTTAATGCAGCCAGGATTTTAAGCCCATCTTTCATCATTTTACTCACTTCAGTTCCCATGGTTCTGTCCTCTGCCATGTCCTTTCCTATGTACCTAAAGCACTCCACTTCCTATAGGTCCTTCCCATTTAAACTCCTTGCTCATGCTGCTCTTTAGTGGTGGCTTGAGGTACTTCAGAAGGCCTCATTTTACAGTGATTACACAAGAATCCTTCATTTACCTATGGCATGGGGAGGATGTTACAGTAGAATAAGTGTAGGTAACATCAAGTAGTATTTGCTCCATGGTGTTGAGTAGCCGAGCAGTGTTTGCTCCATGGTTGATGAGTAGCCAAGTTATCCATAGGGTAATTTCTTTGATTATGAAAATCTACTGATGATGAAAAGAATCATGTGCATCAAAACACTTTATAGATGAGGTGGTAACACTCAAGTCTTGGCAGAACTAGGCTGTGCAGTGCATAGAACTGTCTCTACATCTTTACACTATGATTCCACTAGAAATTCTTTTAATTCTGTATGGTAAATGTGAGCCTATGTTACTTGTTTCTCTATTTCTTCCTTATTCTCATATGATATTCTTCATCTCTGAAGAGAATTTTTTTTCCCTTTACTTGGAAAATACCCATTTTTCAGAAGCATCAGTGAATTTATGTGCTTGGATTAGGGGTTAAACACTCACCCAAGGCACTGTTGCCTGCATCTGTAGTCTGCCACCAGAGCCATGTCATCTTCAAACTAGAAACAGTGGCTTATAAGTTTCCATGCCCTCCAAGCCCTAGAATAATATTGATCTCGCCCATGTTCTAGTACCTTCACATTAACTTCCCTCACCACCCTGTCCATGAATTAGAGTAAACAGCCATAATAACATCAGATAACTTTCATGCAGCTCTACCTTCACAAGGAACCACTAACCCTCCTCATCCCTTCTACTTGCATTCATGTCTTACTCTTCCCTATTATTAAATATGATTTTTACCCTTTGTTCTCTCCTTTAGATAAAAGTTCAAATAACTCTCGTAACTTTTACTTTCTAGTGTGTATATATTTTTTAAGTAATAATGTTTACGGAGACAGTTCTCAGAATCTGACTCCATCTTCACTCATAATCTTTCAACATTCCAACTTTGTGAAATTTCTCAAGGTTCCTAACTTTATACCTAAATCCTAGTTTTTCTTAGTCAACATCTTCCAGGTTCAGAAATGCAAAGTTGAGATTTTTCCTTGTTTGAAATTGGTGCATTGAGTTTGAGTTGGTACATGATTCAGCTTAAAAGGACAGGATTATGAGTTTGAGTTGGTACATGATTCAGCTTAAAAGGACAGTAATCCTTTATGGGAAAACCATTGGTTACCTTCTTCCATTTGTTCACAGTACTGGTACTGTACTAGAATTCTTTGTGCACATCAGTACTTTTTGCTTGTAAGAATATTTTACAAAATATGTCTTACACTAGCTTGAAATTAATTCTCAAGTTTTACAAGTATTGCTGCTTACATCTTGAATTTTTTTTTGTTCTGAGCCTGTAGTGTACCCTTAATTTTGACCTAATAAGCCATTGTGGGATCTAGGGATGCAGAACCTCAATTTAAGCAACCCTGAGTCTAATTTGTAAAATCATGACATAAACATCTACCACTCCTCTTTCATTTGCTCTTGGCTTTTAACATTCTTCACGAAGCTTTTTGTAGTATCTGTTCACATGTGCCACTTTCTCATCATTTTTACCATTACATTATTTCTTTTTTCTTAGTACCTCACTCAGGCCTGGTCATACAATCTGTTGTAAAAAAAAAAAAAAGGTTGCTCCAATGAGGTTGGAGAAAGAAGTCTCTCAGAGCAAAACTTTATCTTGCTGAAATCAACCAGATCATCCAATACTTAGGTTATGAGCTGTTTGTGATTGATGACCCAGTATT
This sequence comes from Panulirus versicolor, assembly GCA_032361705.1. Classification (NCBI taxonomy): domain Eukaryota; kingdom Metazoa; phylum Arthropoda; class Malacostraca; order Decapoda; family Palinuridae; genus Panulirus; species Panulirus versicolor. Next base: position 1,485 of record JAUUDZ010457294.1, on the reverse strand, counting down.
CATACCCAGTTTGCAGATATGAGAAGAGGACTGTTCTTTGTCTAGATGATCTCATGAGAACCACTGTTTTATATGTTTAAAAGACAGGTGTATGTTGTATTGTTGGAGACCAAGAACAGATATAATCTTAAGACAAAAACATTTTATAAATACAAGTAAAGAATTTAGTACCTATTTTATCAGAGTATTTTTAATATCTCTATACAGAATGTAAATAGACTGCTGTATTTATGGTGTGAATGAATAAATCAGACAACCATATTTTACACTTTTTAATTCTCCCACACAATGTGTTGAAGAAAGTTAAAGACGAGTAATTCTCAGTTTATATCATATTGTATGTATTGATGCACATAAGTCTCAGGATATGAGGACTCTGTAGTTCTGCTTGAATTAAAGCTAGAGACGAATCCGTTTTAGAGAAAAGATTTGCATTAATGTGTGCTTTATGATTTGATTTTCTAAATGGCCTTTAATATTCTAGTAATTCATCTTGCTTTTAAGGCTTATCCAATAATTTTGAAGTTTTCCATATAATTTTTTGAACTGACCATGTTGAAAGAACTAGTGCACCCAGTGTTGCTGAAAAACATAATGGGTTTAGGAAGGGAAGAGGGTTCATACATCAGAATTTTGCACTTGTAATGCTGTATTAGTAGAGAACTGTAGAAAAATATAGGTTTATGCAGCACTTATAGATCAGAGAAAGCAGGTATTGCAGTGAACAGGAAGGCACTTTGGGAAGCTTTCACTTTACATAGCATGCTTGAAGACTTGATTGCTGTTTAGAGCATCTATAATGGAAGCAAGAGTGTGAGTGACTAGTTTGAAATAAATGCAGTGCGAGAAGATTATGTGGTGTCACTTTGGTTATTCAGTGTTTTTATGGATGGGACATAGTAAAATTTAAGAGTGAAATGGTGTGATACTTAATCAAGGAGAAATTGTGGAAAGTGCAACGGTTTTATGCTAATGGCAGTGTGATGCTAAATAAATCAGATGAACTGTTGATTAGAATAAAAGGCTGGTTCACTGATGTTTGTAGGAGGGTGATGCTGAAAGTGAGTGTGAATAAAAGCATGACACAAGTTTTTGAAGAGAAAGGGAAATCAGGTTTTTGGATTAGTTTGCATGACAAAGAACTGGAATATGTTGATGGATTTAACCAGTTGAAACTTTCTACCTATAGATATTAAGTGTCTCTTGGAAACTTCACCTGAAGAACTACAAACTGAAATTTCCAGCCACACTTCCAAGCTTAAGTTCTGGGTCGAGGTCAGGAGGGTATGTAGGTGCTGACATATTTTTTCATTAGCCTCTCAGACAGAGGTAACAAGCACTTTGAGATGTGCCACGTCTTTCCATATCACTGCTTTTGTTAATTATATATATATATATATATATATATATACTATCCCTGGGGATAGGGGAGAAAGAATACTTCCCACATATTCCCTGCGTGTCGTAGAAGGCGACTAAAAGGGA
>JAUUDZ010457283.1:0-12368 GCA_032361705.1 Panulirus versicolor | reverse complement strand
CCTCTTCCAACTAAACGTGGCAGCGAGGAAAACATGTCCACTCCCAGATAACTAAATCGCTCCACTTCCTCCAAGTCCATCCTTCCATCCCCTAACCCACCCCACCCCAGGGGCAACGTAAGTGTTCAGAGTTGCAAGATGAGATAGCTTGGGCTACTGTGATGCTTCAAAACGCCCTCTTCGTTACTAATAAGTGTCCCTTTCGTTACCACGTTCCTTCCCAACTTATATATGTTGCTCTTCTCGTATTTCTGTTCTCACACGATATATTTTTATCCTCAATTTGTAAGTCAGATCGTAGTGTGCCAATTTGGCACGGGCTCTCCAAATGTAATGTGCCAACGGATATTTTACTGGGCATTTGGCACATCTCTGGCGCACACAGACACACAAAAATAATAGTGCATGTGTGCCAGAGGCGTTTGTGTGTGTGTGTGTGTGTGTGTGTGTGTGTGCAATCAACTATGCAACGGGTTCGACTACGGAGAGGGCGGTGTCTTTGTGGAGTGCGAGTGCTGGAGAGTATGTGCATGTGTATTGTGCGAGAGCAGGGAAGCTGAGCAAGGAAGGGTGTACGGGTCGAATTCTGGACGAGGAAGAGGGATGGTTGTACAAACAGCAAGCCAGTTCAGAAAGGATGCCTGAGCGATTAAGATGCGCGTGTCTTAGGGCAAGGATGGTAGGGGGAGGGAAGCGGGGAACGGTGTACGGTGCGCATTGCAGTGGGGGAAGGGCAGCAGGGGGGAGGGGGAGAGGTTGTGGAATGTGAGTGGTGGAAATCTCTTTGGGGATACAAGTGTATGTTGGGTACCAGAGTCAGGGGGGAAGAGTGTGTGTGCTGTGCTGAGTGCAAGTGTCAGGGGTGAGGTAGGGTAAGTCCCAGTGCGTGGAGTGGGTTGTTGGTGTCGTGGTAGATGACCGTGCATGTACGTAGAGTGTACCTGGTGGTTGGCCTCACAGCTGGTGTGAGGTGCGCAGATTTTGTACATGTGGCAACAGATGTACGTCATGTGCGTCTGTGGATAAAAAAAAAAAATGTGTGGGTGTGGAGGGGAAACGAGTGGGACTACTGTGGGACGGTGGAAGGAGGCCCATCTGTCCTACCAAACGAGCGGCAACTGCTACATCCATACAACCACACACACACACACACACACAAACACACACACCACCCACACACTCCTCTCACCAGCTGTGCACCCCGGCGGTCATGTCCCCGTAATAAATAACCGATAGTCACAAGGGATGACCCACTCACTGTCCGGCCAGGTATAAGGCCACTGTACACAAAACGTTGGACCCAGCCAGGGGAAGTTATCACCAACGACAATCACCGAAATTATACGGTCTTTCAGAGTACAGCCGAATGGAATGCCATGCGTACAAAATAAACAACCAAACCCCCAAAACCGAAAATTGTGGCCTTCCACCAGCCTTCCGCTACCTGAATGAGGGGAGGCCAGCACTCCTCACACCCTTCATTTTCTCCCATATAAGTACAAATACACACACGTGATCGCGGTGGTGAGGTAAGCTCGTCCGGGAATGACTTACTCAAGGGTTGGTGACACTGGCCACATGCGTACAAAAACAAGTTTCCCAATCACCCGACCACAGGCAATCATCATGCCAAACTTGGTACCAATTGGTCCAGTATTGCAGCCAAATCGGGTCATGATAAATCCGGGACGAGAGGAAGCCAATCCAAAAGGAAAACAAGCTCTGCACACCTCAAGGCCACGGGGGCTGGCCCATCCTCACACCAGGGTCGATGAAGAGTGTGACCAGGGAACTGCCGACTAGTAATGTCATGGAATGAAACTGGAGCAGACACAATACGTTGGTACGTGTGTGTGTGTGTGTGTGTGTGTGTGTGTGTGTGTGTGTGTGTGTGTGTGTGTGTGTGTGTGCCCCATTTACCTGTTTGTCCTAAGTTTAAAGGAAGCGAGATCTACACTTTTGGAAAGCCATCTGAAACGTCTTTCTAAACCCTCAGACAAATTTTTTAGAACGTCTGTATACTGCCTACATTCACAATATACCTATTCCATTATACCACAAATCTAACACTATAAAAGAACTTCTTTACATCTTAAGCAAGTTTTTTTTTCTTAACTTCATACGTGGTTAAAGAAACGTTCACCGTCTATGTCCTCACGTTGGTTTAAAAACCTGAAGATTGTGATCAATGCTTTCTTTCGTCGTGTTTCATCCTCGTCTCTTTACAATAACTCCAGTTGAATTTCATCGACCACGTATCTGAACAACTTCGGAGTCTGTCTAAATCACTTCGTGTCTCAATGCAATTCTACCCACTTCTCAATTCCCCCAAGACCAGTGTATCATCTTCAAACAAGTTCAGGTAGGAGTCCAGTCCTCCTGGCAAGTTCACTGACAGAGATCAAGAAGACCAATGGTCCTACAACAGAACCCTGCAGCGTCACTGGCGACCTCAACACACACACACACACACACACACACACACACACACACACACACTCCTCTATGGTGTAATGGTAAGCGTTACGGATCACGAGACGGCACGGGCCTACCAAGGGTGGGGGTCAGGAGGGGTTCGAATCCTGAGCGCGGAAGTGGGCCCAGAGCCAATCCCAGCTATTTATCCTCCCTTCGGTAACCTGGCTTAAGCTGTGTGTGTGTGTGTGTGTGTGTGTGTGTGTGTGTGTGTGCGCACAAGAGTAAAGACATGGTATCTATATACAAGATCAAGCGACGGAGCAACACGAATGTAATACTTCCCCCCACCTTCTCGTAGTAACACACAAACAGTCATGACACACATTCATAACTGTCAAGACTTGAGCGTTGAGTGCGGCTTCTACCGCTGTGGCTCTGGGTGTGGGTGGGTGCCTGCCAGGGCACTGTCAGCCACTCGTGTTGACTGCACGCCTCGCCACATAGCTCACGCCACACGACTTGGGGTCCACACCACTACAGGAATGATGGCAACTGTGTTACGTACGTACGTCACAGGTAAATTCGTTAAATCCGTTATACACGACGATGTATAATGTAAATGTATGAATGGAAACTGGTCTTTTACTTCCCCTTTCTGAGAAGATAAAAATGTCAAATTTTGCATTGTCATCTTCTGGAAAACGTTGGACGAATATACCCGTAGAAATATGGCTTTTGCATCTTCATAACTATCTTTATGTAACAAATAATTTACAAAGACCTACATGAAGAAAATGCACGTAAAGGAGAGTGTTGGTCTTCTGTCCCAGTGATCTTAGAGGGAAACGCTTTTTACACAAGTGGGTATAACACTGCAAGCGATCGCACGACTGGCTCACGAGTACACAAGAGACGATCTCCCAACACAAAGAAAACATAATAAAGTATACGTAACGTAAAGAAGAAAGACAGTACAACTAACGCTACAAGGTCATCACTCCTCAACAACACGAAAGACAATCATTAAAGTGTAAGAAAATCAAATGAACTCTAAAGATAAAAGAGCAAATAAAAAGCGTCAGAGTGCAATAAAAAAGGTCAATCAAGAAACGAGGAGTGGGAGGGAGGTCGGAAGCAGGAGGTGGACAAACACATCCCTGGTTTTATCAGCGGGTGACGAGGCATCACAAGATACGTACAAGGCGCTGTTCCTGCCCGGCGGCACACATACGCTGGAATTCACTATCTGACTTGAGTCCAATATGTGTTCAGTATGACACGAGCCTACATACCCGCACTTGTGGGTCCGAAAGGGTACGGGTATGCTAGTTCGTTTCATGGAATATGAACACTTACTGGACGAATGGTAATATTTTTTTTTTTTTTTTTTTAGCTGAGACGGCACGGGCAGCCATCCCATTAACGCTAGCCCGAGTCTTGTACCCATTTTATCGACCAACCCCATAAAGGGTGGATGAACAGCTGAGTTGACTGTGGACCAACAGCGGCAACCGAGATTCGGAGCTGGGCGGTCCGTGATGGTACTTACTCTGCCTTCGGAACTCCAATGTACAAGGGCTTTAAGAACTTTATGAGGATAATGTGCATATATCTAGCACAAACCGAGATACAACGCCATTCATCTTCACTACTCCTATTGAGTATTAGTAATGTCTGTGTCGTCTCCCGTATAGACCGCACAGTCTAATGAGCTGTGTCCTGCAGCTCTGGTCCGTCCGGGTCTAATATTGACAAATAACACTTACAGAAAAGTATAGAGTTCTGTATGGCTACTTACATTTTACAACATGCCGTGACAATAAAGTGGTGCACGGGCCCCTGACTGAGGAAGGTACACAGAAAGACTCCAGCACACGCATGGTGATCCAGTAGTGGACGGCGTTGGTTTCAGCTGATGGAATCCGTGCTATCTACAGCACTTCCGTACCGGCATTTGTGGATGACCATCACAACCGTCAAGAAAGCCTCAAACCAGAACCAACCCAAACGTAGCAATACTTCCGTTAACCTTACGAAGGATCGCGGGCAACGGTTGCTACAGATGTGGACCTGGTGGTCTACGGTGGCTTACAGTGCCCACCAGAGCGGCATCCAGTTACTTCAGTCAGTCTTTAGGGGGCAAGAAGCACCATCTTATTCCCAGGCCTAAGGACAAATCTCATACGAATGTCGATAATGACTCCTTCATAAGCCGTCACACGCCCTTGTATATGGAAGATGATGACAATACATGATAAACGGTTTGTATGGGGTACGCGACACCTGCCCCTCTCACATAGACAATTTATCAACGTGTATGACGAACGTCCGTGTAGCAAGGATCATCTCATGTGAAAATGAACGTCAGTGGCGAGGATCATCTTGCGTAAAAAGTTATTGGTGGTGTAACGAACGGTTCATGAAAATAGGATATTTCGGCCAATTACGCTGAGTACGGCGTATTCTCATCACTGTTACTGTATGTGGGCTGCTCCCTCGGAACCCTGTGCGATTCTGGGGACGTGAGTGAAGCGTCTTCCCTGTGGCTCGGTCATTATACTTAACAAACTTGCTACCAGCCGCCTGCTGCGGTCACAGGTCACACAGTCATGCCCAGGTTAAGTGCTCGAGCCAGCCTTAGATCCCCCTCTTCCCATCACCTCCTACCGGAGTAAGTGGTCATCCAACCAGACTGCAACGAGAAAATACGAGTCCGTTTTCATCCACTGCATTTGAGGCCAAGTCTCAAGACTTTCCGTACGAGCTGCAGGATCAAGACTGTATGGGAATTAGGTCCCATCGACACATTCACTCGGGTGATACCCACATGTACGTGTCTTGGAGAAGCACATATGTAGCCTCAAACAAGGAAAATCAATGTTTCCTCTATGATCAGTGTACGGCGCTGGTCTATGAAAAGGTAAGCAGAGACTGAACGTGAGTAGCTACTGCTGCGTTAATGCTTTTTCCCAGTTACAACAAGCCTTTATCGCATAGGCTAACGGAAGTATCGCCAAGTACAGACGATTATCAAAATAGCTTTATCGCTACCTTCATCAACAACTCCAATATCAAATTTACCATACTAAATTGTGATGAATAATCAGCAAGCAGATCGTTTCTTTAACCCATTCAAGCACGACAGCGCGGCCTCTTGACTTCGACGGTGCGACCATGGGTCAGTACAGGATGGGTGTGGCACTTGACACCCCACTCCTCACGGGTCAGGGCGAAGGCCAGAGCATCATACCCAGGTGGCGGCTGTAGCGTTGTGATGACCAGGTTAAGGGAGAAGTCTTGTAACACTATGACCCGAACACTGACAAGTCCGGTTTTTGTGTTGACAATGAATGAGCATAACTCTGCTTTCACACTTGCTTCCACGGCGGGTCTTTGTCCTCTGTACGAGAGTGATACAGACGAGTCCTCCCTGAAAATCACCGGATTTTAATATAAACGAACTTGACATAGGCTTCCTCGGCACTCGGCCATCTCACAGCCATCTATTGCCAAGAGTTATATAAAAGATTGCAGGGGAAAACCTAAGAATCTAAGCGACATTTCACAATTCTGATATGATGTTTCAGATCTGATTATGAAATACCCACAATTCTGTCCAGTTACATTTAATACGGTGATTTCCTAAGTGTAGCACCGTAAGTAAAACATACCAACCAATCCCATTTAATAAGCCTAAATAATTTTCCCCCCACCTGTCTCATGTATGGAGGGAGGTGGGACACATTAATCATATGATACTGCATTTAGTAAATGCTTTGGGCAAACGCTGTCGCTAAACCCGAACCTTCGAAGCCACACTGGATGTGTAACGTTCCCGCCTTCCTTCCCCGTCCGTTCGTGTGTGTGTGTGTGTGTGTGTGTGCGCGCGCGCGCGTCTGTGACACTCCTTGTCACGCTCTCTTCCGCCGTCCATTCTTCTCTGTCTGCCTCGTCCGTTCTTGCCTCACTACACGTAAAATGTGATAAAATGTCATATAATATCACTTTACATGTCTGGCTCCACATATTCTTACAAGACCCGGCTCTACCTCAGCACTCTTCCTCTTAAAAAGGCGTTTATGTACATTCTTGCGAGCGTAATGATCAATTTCAGAACAACTGTGGAGGTGTGATTATCTCACCTTGGTTGAAATACGTATGTCGCTGCCTCAATGATAACCATGAATTGAATGACATCTGTGGGTAATTACTAATCTCCACTGATAAGAAAGACCAGTGACAGTGCACACTTTCCCATGTTTAAAACTTTGTAAACCTGTCTACTGTGAGTTCATGAACATGACTGTTTTTCTGTACTACTAGTGTGTGTGTGTGTGTGTGTGTGTGTAATTAGTTACTTGCATTGTTCAGGAAGATTTTTTTTTTCCATACTCGTGAGACTCCATCTCCTGGATATTTCTCACCATCATATAACCTTTTACGTTCCTGTACACTGTCTGCACTGACCAGGTTATCTCTCTGTTTAGTCCACCACTCTGTTACTAGAAAACTACTTCATTACGTCTCTCATAACAAGCTTCTTGCTCCATCAATGTCATGTTACGTGCGCTGGTAGTTCTACCCCAACATACGTCCAAGACATCGTCACGAAGTCGTCAATCTTAAAGAGGTAGATCAAGTCACATATTACTCATCTCTCTTCCATTGTGGGCATGTTTAAGGCTTCTACAGCCTTTCACTTTTAACTTAGATCTCTTAGTTCACGTACTATTCATCATTGTCACTCTAGTCTGGTTCCCAGCATCAGCGAATGATAAGATAAGAGCTTCACTTCCCTAGAGCAGACAAGGGCAGGGAAAACAGACTAGCAAACCTTTGTGGAAAATTGCTCTCATACGATGGTAGTTCTCTCTCTCTCTCTCTCTCTCTCTCTCTCTCTGCGTATCGTTCGTGGCTACGGCATCCTCCTGCAGCAGTTCATGTGTGGATGTATAAGAACGGTGCGACTGGGATAATGAACATCAAAAATATCAGCCCCCCAAAAAATAAAAAGAATCAGAACAGCGAAGGAGTCAACTGTGTGAACATTCACAGCGAGGGGAAACCCACAGTAAACACATACAAAGCATAGGAAGTCAACACTGATTCAAGACGGAGCTGGGGAAGTCAACAGTTGTAAAACCCACAAATAAACATCGGCAGGTGTGTACAATAAACATATTCAGAACGTCCTGTCAACAGTGCACATGAGTCAGCTATAAAAATAGAGTAAAGAACAACAATAACAACAACAACTAAACCGCAGCTATGATAAACAACAGCGTACATAGCTAGGTTAATAAACAGCATACATAGCTAGGTTAATCACGAGCATACATAGCTAGGATCATCAACAGCATACATAGCTACGTTAATAAACAGCATACATAGCTAGGTTAATCAACAGCATACATAGCTAGGATCCTCTACAGCATACATAGCTAGGTTAATCAACAGCATACATTGCTAGGATCCTCAACAGCATACATAGCTAGGTTAATCAACAGCATACATGGCTAGGATCATCAACAGCATACATGCACGTACGGTAGCTTTATCCAAGCACATACGTCAGCACACAACCCTGGTGAAAGTCGACAATACAGACACGTACGTAACGTGGAAACTAAACCAAAAGTTATCCACACAGAAATATGACAACAGCAAGGAGAGAGTTACGAGAGGCACGGTCGGGAGGTGAGCCAGCAGAGAGCAGCAACACTGTCTGTGCCCTCAACTTAGATAGCAGCGCACCTTGCTGGTCCCCGCTGTAAATATCAGCCGTGCAGCAGCAATATTTTGCTCTCTAGTCCCTCCACGTAGCATGAACCACAATAACCCAATTTATGACGGGCCGCCGGGGGTCGAGATGGGATGGTCGGCCAACCCACGGGAAAATGAGGAAAAGAACGGAAGGGCAAATGAGAACGACGGAAGAGAGGGTGACGCGATGAACACAAAAGGGTGCGCGATCGTAAGGGAATGGCACATGGGGGTTTGACACACACACACACACACACACACGAGAGACAAGACTGAATTAGCATCCATTCTGGCGGGGAGATCGGTGATGGACACAAGACAAAGAGGCAGTTGGGGGAAACGTGAGGAAGCTTGGCGATATCTGGCCACGAGCCCCGTGCAGTTGTGACGACTGACTGTGAACGAAAAAAAAAAAGGAACAAGAACACGTCAAATTACAAGAGCAGAACTAGCTGTCGCTGCACAAATAATACTCGTCTCGTAAAGTGATGTACAAGACATGTACATCATTCCATTTCTAAGTAATCTTCTGAAACGGTCGAGTCATGATGTGAGAACAGAGGGTAAAAACGCTTGACGGTGTTGGGGGGGAAAAACGTGCAAACACGCGTTTTATTGGGGTAAACATTTAGGTCTGAACGTCAATGTTTACGACCCGACGTAAACAGCTGTCTGCTCTGGCAGGTCCCGTCAACCACCTTCTGTTTGTTTTGTCTACTTACTATGTTGGGGCAGGGAACAGTGGAGACCGTGTCGCTCCTTCCTCACACACTCCTCTCATGACACCTGACCCAATCTCAGCTGGCTACCGTCCGCTACAGTCCCACCGCCACCATCAGCCGGACACTGTGCCCCCGCTCTCCTGCCACGTAATACCCGTGATCCTACACGCATTCTTCCCTGTGACTCTGACGCAGTAGATCATGGTGGGATGGTGGGCTGGGAGGCTGTAAGCCGAATATCAGCAAAAAGCCACTAATCTAGTTACCAGCCGGGAGTTCTAGGGTTAATACACTGAATTAGAAAAGACTTGTTCAATAAAGTTGAAATTCAGTGTCTACATGTATACCTGTTCTCCATGCCTCTAGCCGACAGCCATGTGAATGCCACAGTCAGTTCGCCTCAGAGAAATGTACAGATTCCTGTTAATCCTCCAATCAACTTTCCAATGATCATCCAGCAACAGCAAGAATCCAATTCTATCTCAAGGCAAAAGTTTCACTAAATCAGGAAAGAAACACACATTGACACCCCTCGCCTGAGGAATGGTATTACCTTGTGTTTGTGTGTGTAATTAGCTATAATAACCTGTATGTATATTGAGAGTAAGAACTTCAACATTTATGGGGTTCAATCTCTTGAACCTTCTCTACGACCATACAACTTCTTAAAACTTCACCATCAACAATTCATCATTTAACTTAGTCCATTCACCCTTTACTCTTGACACTATAACAGTCTTTCATCACATCCTCTTTACCCCGTATCTTGTATTTCCTGTATTTCTTGTAATGGCCTCTGGTTACTCTATCTGTATCATTCCAGAGAATTGTTCAATGTCGACACCATCAACATGGACTCAACACTTTAAAGCCGAGGTGAATCCACGCCTTACTATTCTCTCTTGCATGATGGATAAGTTCAAGGCCTTTTACCCTCTCACTCTAACCCCTGTCTCTCAACTGTGGTATCATCTTCACTGCCCTTCTCTGTACCTCCTGTGTTGCTTCTCTGTACCTCCTCTGTTGTTTCTCTGTACCTCCTGTGGTGCTTCTCCGTAACTTGTGTGTTGTTTCTCTGTATCTCCTGTGTTGCTTCTCTGTAACTTCTGTATTGCTTCTCTGTACCTCCTGTGTTGCTTCTCTGTACATCCTGTACATCTCTATACCTCTTGTGATGTTTCTCTGTACCTCATGTGTTGCTTCTCTATACCTCCTGTGTTGCTTCTCTGTACTTCCTGTGTTGTTTCTCATGAAATCCTGTGTTACTTCTCTATACCTCCTGTATTTCTTCTCTGTACTTCCTGTGTTGTTTCTCTAGAAATCCTGTATTGCTTCTCTATACTTCCTGTGTTGCTTCTCTGTGCCTCCTGTGTTGCTTCTCTGTGCCTCCTGTGTTGCTTCCCTGTGTTTCCTTATGTCCGGTGACCAAACCTGAGAAGCACAGTTTCTTACCCATGGATTCCACAGCGATTCTAATACCAACAAAAGGTCTGCTTCCTTTATAATTCTCCTTCGGTAAAACTATGGCGACAGGTTAAGTACAAAGTCGACTCCCAAAAATCTCTCACAAAGAGATTCCTGAAGTTTATTTTCAGCTGCGTAGACAATATTCGTGTCGAAGTCTTCTTTCACTGTGTCCAATCCTCATCAGCTGACATTAACTCAGGGTGAATTTCATCGGTCATGCATAAGACCAATTCTGAAGTCCAGTGTCTTGGTCGTCTTGTGCTCTGATATGATGCAGTCCTCATATGACACTCTTTTACTTCCCTCGTGACCTCGGCATCATCCGCAAACAACTTCACGTATGATTCCACTCCTGGTAAACTGTTGAAGTACAGATCAAGAAGAGCAACGGTCCCAGGACCGAGCCCTGCAGCATTCCAGTGATGACCCCAAACCCACCTGGAAATGCATCCACTGCCGCACGTCTTTCTCCCCTTCCACTAACGTGTCTTTGTGTCGGTGCTGTTTCACGATCGGCAGATTAACGCAAGAACCGATTAAAGAAACACCATGAGTAATGTAGACACAGCAGACCACAGCAGCACTGATATCAGGCCACAGCAGGACACACGGACACTGCCGGGAAGGAGGGAACTCGAGCAGAGCCAAGCAGTGACGGGGCCGGGAGTGGTCTGCGGCCACCGCCCGCCCGAGACGAAGGGGACTGCACCGGAGGGGAGGACTCACGCACACAACGACCTATGTATCATATTAGGTAACACAGCACAGGGCGAGAAGACTACACAAACAAACATGTATTAATGGGTGGAGGAGTGAACAATGAGGGCGTTTATATGCAGGAGGGTCCACCCATCTTGTGAGCCCAGGAGGAGGAAGGTGGTGGCTCCATCAACACCAGCAGCAGCAGCAGCCAGGCGAGACGGCTCCGCGCGCCGTGGCCCACCCTCCATACTTCATCATCCGCCACACAGTAATTGCCCAGCCTCGCACCAACTTGTCCGTCGTGATCTATGACGACCACTCCGCACGCCAACACCACTTAGCCTCGTCTCAATATGAACTCATCTCCCTACTTACCTGTACTGCCAAACACAGAGCATTCATTAATACTAATCCTCAGGTACGCTTCTTGCATTTTCTTATGCGACTGCGCATACACCTTAGGTAATGCTGTACATACTTATCATGAACGAAACTCGTTTAACAACAACAACAACAAAAAATGCTCCAAAAACATGTGTCGTACGTTATATGTAGTATTCAAACCCTCGAGAAAGCCGGTACGATCCATGTGTAAGATGTTACGATCCTTCGGAAAGATGACCTGACCCTACAAGAATGGGTGAAAGGTCAAACCATCAACACATCCAAGGGTTGTTCTGCCGTGCTAAATGGCTGCATCGTCATGTTCAAAAGGTTAACCTACAAATGTTGTGGTAAATCATTTGTGAGAACATTTCACATATGACCTTCCAAAGCATCCTCGACACACTGTTATTTCTCTATTAACGAAATAAATAAGTATGAACAGAATGTTTCAATTATGGATTATATGCAATCAGTTCAATGATTAATTGCTAAATTAATTCCAACACTGATTATATTCGCACACAACATGGGTTATTATTCTTCAATACAAGTTAGTGACAGCTTGTTCCTGTCACAATCCTAGGGATACAATTCGGTTATGAATCACTGCAGGGAGATTAATTCAGTCATGAATTATTCTTGAAGTGATTCGAGAGTAATTACAAGGACACTTTGGTGATTAATAGTCCCTATCACACTTCAATGATCAACTATTCCTGAAGCATTTCAACGCTTACTTACTCGTAAATCACTTCAGTGATTAATGCTTCCTTAAACAGTTTATTGGCCAATAACTTTTTATCCAACACTTTGATGATTAATTACTCCTGGAGCACTCTGAGGCACTGTCCATCCCTTGAACACTCTTATGTAAAGTCAAATTGATCACACACATGCACATTATATATA
>JAUUDZ010457272.1:0-11269 GCA_032361705.1 Panulirus versicolor | reverse complement strand
CATAACTCAAATACAATATTTTGTCAAGATGGAAAAATTTGTGTTAGTAGTGGAAACACTAAGTAACGTGCATGGAGGACTGTAGCGGAGGGATGCATTAGGTGGGTATCCTCTTCTCCAAGGTGTACCTCTTATAAAAAACAGTGCTATTGTTGCGGTGGTTGCATGCACATCTCTGCCTCATTGCTTTAAATCTTACAATGAAATCACCCTTATTTCTATCTCAAAAACACTGGAAAACAATCAAATAATGATAAGAATGGAGGAACTTCTTGCAAATGTAAAGTGACTGATTAAGATATGAATATGAAAATTATAAAGAAGCATAAGGTGGGCAAATGTTCTCTTCCAGCTCGCATGAGCAATTTTGAAGGAATATGAGGATAATAGGGAACACGCAAAAGGTTTGGCACCTTTAAAATCAATTCTTATTACTGAAAAGCAAGCTAGTGCTATCTATAAGATGGAGAAATTACTTTGTGTACCACTAAGTCTCATGGTGATACAAGTAAAGGCCAATCATGGATTGTTCAATAGATTTAAGGCTCATGCTAGTTTTCATACTGTTAAAGTGAGTAGTGAGTCTGAGCATTACTAGTAGGATAATTTTTTTATATATGATCAAATAATTTCTTTCTATTTTTTTTTGTGGTTAGTACTTTCTTTCCATATATCTATTTCTCGGTGTGGTGGTGTTTTAAGTTTGTGTTGGTGTTGCAGTCTGCAATTTGGGGTGTTGTAAGTGTGGTGGGTAAGTATAGTAAAATCTTCAGTATACGATAGAAATACAAAACAGGTGTCTATACAAAGCGGTAACAGAGAAAATGAAATAAAGGAGAGGAGGTTCATCTATTCTGGGAGATTATGAAACAGAAAAAGACAAGGGGAAAGTATTTATGAACTTTTGAGAATGTGAAAAACCTGTATTTTGAAATATGCCAGGTCACAGTTATTGGGAAAGACATGAGGAGGTAGAGGGTTCTAAAGCTTCAACATGTAGGGAAAGAAGCAGGTATCAAAACGGCGCCACCCTTGAGTTGCTGATGGCCAGCCGCACAAGCAGCCTGCTCTTGTGAGCAAAATCTAAGCTAATACCTATAGAAGAGGAAAAAAGAATCAACATTGCAGCATAGGGCTTGGAAGTTAGCCTGGGACAGTTTATTGGGCAGACCACTTTTGACTCAATTGTCAACTAAGGATGCAGATCTAGAAGTACTCCAGATGTGAAAGGACGAATCAGTCCCATGTATAAACGGAGCAACTGTTCAGAAGAGATGAAGTTTCGACATCTAAACAGGTCACCCAATTTCTTTGAGGCAGACTTAGCTATACTTGTAATGTGGGGTTTCCAAGCAAGAGTGGATATTACAATAATACTAAGTATGTTCAGAGAGTCAAGAGGCTTAATAATAGAACTGTCAGAGGAAAGTTGAAAGTTGTGAGTTTTCAACTGAGAGATGGGTAGAAACTGGGTTTTGGAGGCATTAAACTTAATCCTAATGCAAGTTGGGAGCCTCATATGTTATCATTATCCATATCTATAATTGTGCATTAAGATACATAATACACGCTCATAACGATGGACAAAATAAAGGGCATGAAAAAGTCAAAGCACCATATCCATGGGATGCTAAGCAGCCCAGTACCAATACATAAACACTTGCCAAACACTTCATATAACATCATTATTTATGCATTATATTACAGGCATGTTCTTAAAAAGACCTCCAGAGTTTCAGCCATGAAATATAATAAACTGCATTATCATACAATGTTTCTCCTTTCAAAATTCAGTGCAAAATTGCTCAAAGTTTGTGTCGTGCTGCAACTATGTGACAGCGCCACTGACAGCTTGCGTGTGTGCAATACTCAGAACACCATCCAGTCATGGTGTTACTGAACATGAAATTATATTACATTTTGGGATTTGCAGAATTTACAGAGTTGTTAACAGGGCTTATGTTGAATTGTGCTATATGTCAAAATGGAAACCATTGTTAACTAAGTTAAATATTAATGACAAACTTCATAAGTCATTCTCAGACATTCTGTACACAGCACATTATAATGTCTATAAAGTACCTAAATATCTATCTAACTGAAAACCAAGAAAAAAGAGAAATGATATATAAATGGATCACTAAGTGGGTGGCAGCTGACTGAGACATTGCTTATTTTTGAAGTTTCAGCCAGCCACCACAAGGGGGGAAAAGCTTATGGGACCCTGGAACCATTTTTCTATATTCAAAGTGGGTCAGGAAACCACATGGGACCTTCAAACTATTTTTTCAAAACGTGAAAACCCTGTTATCATGGCAACAGCAAGTCACTATGTCAAGTTATATTGCAGCAATATGTTGAAAGGGGGTGACCAAAATTGAGAGGTATTTCCTAGTTTTAGTCTAACATACACTGTGAAGAGTATACTGAACATTCCCTTATATATGTTCTTAAATGCAATTTCATTATCTTCCATAAATCTTTATCTCCTTTATGATTATCCTGAGGTGGTGCTCTGGTGATAGATACGTACAGTGTTTGACCTTCAAGTGCAACTCAGACACATTCCTGTAGCTTAGTTCCTGCTATGTTATGTTCATATTAAGTCCCTTTATTTAATCGAGTTTCATCTTCTTTACTTCACACTGACCTGGGTGATTTTCTTCATCTGTGTATCAAGTCAGCTTAAGAGCATATATAGGTCCCTCTGTAAGTTCATGCAATCCTTACCATTCTTTACTTTGCTTTAAGACTGTAGCATCATCTGCATAACATATTCAGGTAGGAGTTCACTCCTGGAAAGTTATGTACATAGATCAGAAAGAACAATGGTGACATAAAGGAGTCCTCTGGCACATCCATTCTCTGTTCCACTCCATTAAAATAAGTTTCCATCCATCATGTGGTTATCCCCTAAATGTCCCTAAATATAGTTTCGTTGCTCCTCTCCTTCCTAACAGCAATTTCATTTGCAATACACCACATTCTAAGTATGGTATGTAACATTGTCAAAAATGCTTGAGCTTCACCATAATAAAATTCTATAAATAATCATTGGCCTTATCCTCTACTTTATTTTGATTGACTAATGAGTATCATAAACCTTTTTTTTTTCAGTTTTACTTTGTTCTCTTTACAGTCATACAATAAAGGTCACCTTTTTCCTCCTTTACTTTTGACCTTTACTACATCTTGTTTACTGATACTTTACTTACTATTATACAGAAAGATTTACTTTCTAGGTCTAATAAATGCACATAGTAGTAAACACTTGCAGATCTCTTTTAGTCCATCAGATCATGAATGTTTTAGTAACCAAAAAAAATAATTTTGAGTTTATTTCTCTTTTCTCTTCCTTTGACTTGAACTCTTAGATATGTCATCCAGTTTCATCCAAGTTTACATGTCTGATTTTCTTCTGCATCAAGACTTGCTTTCTAAGATGAATAAACACTTCAGACGCTGATTGCCTGCCTTTTCAGGTCCTCCTTCTAAGCTTTTTTCAGCAAGACATCATACCCTAGTTTTATTCACCAATTGATTCATAATATAAAATGTCTCTTCACTGACCAACTTATTTCTCTGGCCACCACAAATATTACTCCCTCCCCTTACCTGCACAGTGGGTGATTTCTTCATCAAAACATCCCCAGCCAAAATAAGGCTACACACACGCATGTCTCTGTTTCACTACTGCAATCATGCATGTCATACTTCATAAATGTGTGTGTTGTGTGTGTGTCCATTTCACTTCATACATACTACATGCATGTAAAACATACTTAGATTGCAATTCATGGATGTACCTTCATAACAGTACAATGAAACACACACTTTTGAATTCAGGCAAAAGGTAATTTTTTTTGTTTATTGCATAGATGAACAATATATTCTGTAATGCCTTGGCATTCAGTAAAACCCATCATACATGATGAATGATTAAAAATCATGTATAACACCACTGCTGTTATTCTATCTTATCCTCTTTGGCAAATATCTTGTATAATACAACTAGTGTTATGCCATCTTATGCCCTCTGGCACAAATCCTCTACATTAGCACTACTATTATTCCAACTAATCCACTCTGGAAAAAATCCTCTATAATACCACTACTGTTATTCCAACTAATCCACTCTTGTAAATCATGCATTAGTTAACTTCATTACCTATTAATCTTTTCTCTGGAAATTGTATTCAAAACCATCTAAGGCTGTGACACAAACAAATGGAAAAACTCAACCAACCAATGTTGAATACTGCAGGCAAGAATATGAGAACCACAATCTTATCGGTCACATACCATCATGGGCATGGTTCATACTTTTCTTTTTACCGATATCATCAGTTATAACCTAATTCTAACAAATAATGTTGAATAATTACATGGTTTGATTAAAAGAATGATAAAATAAAATTTGAATTTGGAGTTTTAGAAAGATTTAAATTTTGCTTTGCATTGCTTATATAAAATTAATTTTAGAATATACGTGTCTATCTTCGAGAACTGAGTATCATGGCCCTTGGTCAGCCTGCACAACTTAACCTGGTGACCCCAATTCTACAAATTTAATTTTTTTCCCCATGAAAATAGGAATGGGATTAATGATAACAGAGATAGAGATATAAGTACATAGATAGACATAGACAGATAGAGATGGATATAGACAATCATTTATATCAAGTGCATATTCACATTGCATCGATTAACTTCAACTTACAAAACACATTTGAATGTATTTCAGTAGTCTGTGCAAGGTGGAACATGTGTAGCATACTTAATATTTCTTATAAGTTTAATATAAAAAAGTCATACTACTGATAGAAATCATGAGAAAAATTTCCTAATTACAAATCTTTTACATCAGAAGGGTACATTCAAATTGACAATCATTTCATACTATAGTTCTCTACTCCTTCTTAGTTGGAAAACAGCACAGTAAATAGTAAGTTTTACCAAGGAACTTTAAGTCACTTTCATCGACTATCATATGTTTAATTTACATGTCAATTTACCATAACTTCAGCGTAACACTGAAAAAATTTGTTAGATCAAATAAAACATTAGATGAGATCTAATAGGTGGATTATGAAATACTTTGACAACAGTTTATGCGCAGAAGCAATATATCAATGAGTCAAAAAATTCAATATTTTTCTGAATCTTAGATGCAAACATTGCTACAAGGTGTCCTATTATGGTTACCTGTTCCATAGCAACAGAAATTATTCTATGATCAGTAATGAGTTACCTGGAAAATTAATCATGCAAAGGTACATGCATGTGTTGTTGACAGTGACATTGCTACTTTATATAATTATCTATTTCATAAAACCTGCAATTGTCCCAAGACTTTTCTAAGAAAAGGTCCTGTTGTTATTCAGGATCTCCCTTTGAGAGGCTCTTGCAGCCCAAGGCTTTATTACTTCCTATAGTAGGGAAATGAACTCCTCTGGCATGAGAAGTTCTTTAACGAGACTGTACTCCTAAAGATACAGCCTCACCAAAGGTGACTTTTCTTTTGTGAAGCACTCCATTGCAGGCAGAATCTAGTTACATTTATACAGGATGTACATATCTGTATGGCCCACAGAATGTTTACTAAAAACCTATCTAGTTTCCATCTTTTATAAACTCTAATCCCATTCACATTTGGTGGATCAAATGCACATATGCACCCTTTGTGGGAAGTGATTTTGTAGACCTGGAATCCCAGACCCAATCTTGCTGGTGGAGAAAAGGGCAGGGATATTTACTTCCATTCTCATTCAGATTTGGTAGATTTAGGGCAATACGGCCTCTCTATCTGAGACATCATCCACCTTCTGTGTAAATCAAATTGCAGAACTGGAACCCCAAAGGAGGATCAGTATACTCTAGTTTTAAACCACCTGTTTATCTATGCCTATCAGGGAATGGAAGTCACATGAACCAACAACATTTGTGTAAGCATATTAACTTCCCTGCAATTTATGGAAATTTCTGAGAACCTTGCCAATATCATGTAAGACTTTTCATTCTAATGTGTTAATAATACTGACTTTGCAAATACCCAATAAATACTTGATGTAGACTGATACAGTGAACGCCAATCTAATCACCATCCAAAAGGTGAAGGACTTTAACCAGGCATATGAAGTACACTGCTCATTCTTATTGTTGCATTAGCATATGAAATGAATAGTTCATTCTTACTGTAACATATGCATAAGTATAATGTGAATATATCCATATTTTTTTTCTAATTTTGGCACTCACATGAAGTTAGCTTGTCATGTATACAAAAATGCACGCCAAGAAATCCTAATAAAAGTAAGAGATCTCATGACTGGTAGTACAAGCACCATGCAAAATCATCAAAACATTGAGAATATGATAATTTTATTGATTAAATTCTGTTCCCTCTATACCACATATTCAGTCTTTGCAAATACAAAGTGCAATCACATATGTATAAAAACATTAGCAAGTCATACAAAAGGCATTTCTATTAAGACGGCTATGGGGAATATGCATAGATTCTGCTTATGACTAATTGACAAGAGTGGCACTCCATACAGATTGTTTTTTGATAATGCAAATTATACAGAGTATTATCTGCCAATTTGTACATTCATGCTAAAATGTCATTGTATTTTCACAGGGTATAGAACAAAAGCCACTTTATTTGAGAAGAGTAGCATTCCCCAGACCCTAAAATTCATAGGAAGAGTTTTAAAGATGATTGTACACCATATCACTAAGGTACAATACTCAGTTAAAAGCTGAAATTAATGTACAAATAATAAAATGTTTAAAACAATATTTGACATTTGCAAGTTTAGAAAAAGTTGTTCTGGAGGAAACTTATTTCCATACTATGACATGTAAGATAGGCTCCAATGAGCAACCATTACCAATGAAATATCAAGCTTTTGAAACATAATCATCAGTCAATCTGAAGCTACCATTTTTAACCTCTAATGATGCTAATGCCATTATTTTATGGTGCTGTCCAAGACAGTTGACAAAAAGAGGTAAGGATGAAGCATATCTATCATTTCTTGCTCAAACCATGATCAAAACTACTTTGATTAAGTGAATGTTATAAGCCAGAGAAACTGATTGCCTTTAGTTCAAGGGCTTATAAGTGAATGCATGCTCCTTAAGTGGGAGTTTTACAAACACATGCATTCCTGAAGCTTGTTACCATAGAAAAAAAAATCATGCAAAATCACAAGATAAAATCCTTCTTAAAACTACAGACACTATAAAGAGGTATAAGCTTCTTCTAAAAGGCTTCATTTTACTGCCCTCATACTACATTTCCACAGTTCCCTTCAGGAGCCCCCATCAAGGGGGTAGCCACAGCCACTTATCACTGTCCTTATGTGCCCCCTTTGCAGACACCATTCCACGCATTCTTCCACCATATCTCTCCCTCCAGTACTCTTCCACTTTATTTCCTCATGTCACAGATGGTCGTCCTCTAACATCAACCCCTCTAATCTTTCTACATACAATATTCATGTAAAATCCCTGTTGTGCATTCTTTCCACAGTCAATTATCAGTGTGTTATTTTAAGCAAGTGCAATAAACATAGTATATGTAAATTTTTAAATATTCAGTGAGGTAGTAAAATTATAATTAATCAAAATAAAATTCAGAGCAAGAAGCCAAGCAAGGTATTTTCCCCTCTTGGGTTGTGTTGTCTGTTCTTGACACTACCTCACTCAAGCAGAAAATGGCGAGCAAATTAGAAAAAAAATTGTAATATAAGTATATATGCATCACATGTGACAGCTTGTGAATGGATGTAGGCAATTGTGGCTATTGCTTCTGTTCCTGGTGCTACCTCGCTAACATGGAAAATTGCAAAAAAATTTAAAAAGATTTATATCTGTTTACTGTTTTCTGCTTTAGCAAGGTAAGGCTGAGAACAGATGAAGCAATGGCCTCATTCAATCACGTCCACTCCTAGCTGTTATGTACAATGCACCAAAACAATAGTAATTCAAAAGTATCATGAAGTCAAGAAGTTACTGAAGGTGGTCTTTTTCTAATGTCTTTTAAATACATTTGATCTTGATCAAAAAGGCCACTTCATCTGTTCTCAGATGCAATTATCACAAGTCTGACTGCTGATGGTTACTAAATGTACAGTAGATAAAAAATACGGAGGCTGCTTTGACACGACAATTTGTTGAGACAAGTCAATGAAAACCTTTAGTGACTTTAATCCAAAAAACCTTTAGTGACTAAATTAAAGTCATCAAAGAAGAAATGGTGAAAATCACAGCCTAATGTAACCAGTTTGGACAGCTCCTCTATATAACTCAATATGAACATACTGAAGGTACTTTCATATCTTCTATGGCCAATTCCAAGGTCTCTAACAACAGCAGATGGGTTGCTTGTCCAAACCAATCAACCAACCAACCTTCTTCATAAGCTAGATGATGACCCAGCTGAGTAGCATAAGCCTAGGAAAGAATACAGACTTGCCAAAAAGATATACTGTATTGATGGTACCGCTCTTTTACAAGCACTAGCCAGACTCCAAAAATAGATTGGTGAAGTTGATCAGAATGTTTTCAATGTTCTGCTAAGGGTCAAACTTAATGAGTTTGTTATGTATATTTCCTAAGATCATTCTATCAAGTCTGCTGAGTGGCTAATGAAAAGATTATCTGAGCCATTCTTTGCGAGTGGAACCTCAATCTTAATTTTAAGTTGTTCTTTGGCAACAATTCCAACACGGAAATTCTCATAAAACTCATACACAACAAAGTGGCACAATAATAAGTATGGCAATAAGCAACATATCTGATGTCCTATTCATGAACAAGGACACCTGTCTCATTCTTAAAAGCAATGATGGCAAAACTACAGAGTGCCAACCTGTGCCAGATACTACATTTTCAGAAGAGGAGGCAGATGCCAACAAATGTAGAATTATGGACATTTATGCTCCTATGCAAAAATATAAGAGGTCTGCTGATAAATAATCTTCTAGATTTTACTTATTCATTGGGTGTAATTCAAACAGTGGCTTAGTAAAGGGGAACTCCCTCAAAGGGATGGCCATTGCAAAAAAAAAAAAAAAAAAGGCTCCATAACTGATGAATTCATGTGCCACTTCTTAGCCTTTAGTGCCTTCACCTTAACCGGCCACTGGCAAAGGGCAACTCTAGCAAAGCATTTTCAGTGTTAAATTTGTGATTTTAGAATTAAGCCAAAAATAAATACTTTCACTTGTCTATTATTTTTCCCTTTCATTATTCTTTCTATATTTCAATTAAGACCTGGCCTTGATGTGGACTTATGTCCATGACTGGAGAAAAGAATCAGGGAATTTAAAGTACTGTACGAACATTTTAATGACTACTAAGGTTTTGAGTGTATACAAATCCAATCATTGATTAATAAGTTCTCGTATACAGAATTTACTACAAACATACTAAAATAATTTATGAATGCTCATATTTCAGTTGTTTTTGACATGTCTGATATGACATGGCATAATATGATTAAGAGTGAATACAATACTGACAAACAAGTGGCATTTTGCTATATATATAAGCTTTCAAGAATTCATCACAAACAAAGTTCCCACATAAGGTGCAGGGGTGGTCCACAGTCCACTTGTAATTGGAATATAAGCCTCACATACTTATGAGTAGTCTCTTCCTATGAAATAAATGACATTAAAAACTGCAACTCAGGCAGAATATTGCAAAGAGTCCTATTAAAGTGCAAATATATCATCTCACAGGTGTAGCTGGTCTTGGAGGTGTTAATGGTCTCTGTTTATTCGAATGTACGCTGTGAGTGAAAAGTCAACTTTGGCAAGGCTGTATCATTTGGAGCACATTCTTTTCAAAGAACTCACTCAAAAGGAAACTATATGTCCCTGGTATTAGAAGTACCACAGCCTTGGGCTACAAGAGCTTTACAAAAGGACCTCGGTAACATTAGGCCTCTTTAGTGGGAACTGGTCTTGGGGTTTTTATAAAAAATGACAAGGTCTGTGAGGCTTGGTTGTAAATAGGAAACAGTGGTTTTTGTGCATTACACATGACAGCTAGAAAATGAATATAAGAGCTTGTGGCCTTTCTTTGTCTGTTCCTGACCCTACTTCACTAATGAGGATATGGCAATCAAGTATGAAAAAAATATATAAATTACCTGATAGAATAGATTAGTAGGGTACAGTCTTGACAAAACAACAGAAAAATAGTCATTCAACACAATACAGCTATCAACTGTTAAAACTTTCATCAATAAGTCCATTATTGTATTCAGCATTGAACAAAACTTTTCTAGTGCTAATTAATATATGCTGAAAAAAAAAAGACATGAAGAGGGTTAGATTCAATGAAATAAATATACACCAGCCAATGACCACATAAAACTTTTCAAATAAAGAAATAACCACTGTTGGGTATATTTTCACTTCTATCTGGCTAAGGTCTTTTCAGCAAGATATTAGTACAAGTCTCATCTAACATGGAATGAATTAGGCAAACAGTAAATAATCATGTCCACTAAAATCTGATCATACTCAGAGATGTCAAGAGATACATCTACTCATCATCATCATCAGGAAAAAGGAATTGTGGGGACAGAGAGGGAATGGTATACCATCTCCAACAAGGACCCTACTCACAGGTCATCATTGAGTGAAACAACAGCACATATCTAAGTAGAGTTTAACAAGGCCACATATCTAAGGAACTAAAACCTTATCTAGTTCTTGGTAAGCTTGTGAGGTATTCAATATTACTGCAAATATGCAGAATCATAATCCCAGAAGTTCATGTGACTCCTGAACACCTATGAATAGTGATATTCTCTTAAAAGAAAAAAGTGAGAGAGCAACTGGAGAGCAATATATCATTCATTATAGGTAGATACAACATTATATTTCGTTTGAACTGAGACCAAATCACAGAAATACATCAAAACGTCATGACTAAAATATCTAGGCCGTAACTGTGTTATGCTAACTGTAAAACTTGGGTATTAGTGAAATACAAGGGTACTAAGTGTTCTATGGTGCACTTGCCGAGTCTACAATAAAGCCACAAAATGATAAAGTCTGTGCTGAAAGCACTGTTTGTGGGATGACCTGATTTAACATTTAGAAACATAATTTTGCACATACAATTCATAAAACCAAGAAAATATCAAACCATGACAAAATTTTGAAGGTACATCTAACTAATTAAAACATATATATATATATATATATATATATCCCTGGGGATAGGGGAGAAAGAATACTTC
>JAUUDZ010457261.1:0-12369 GCA_032361705.1 Panulirus versicolor | reverse complement strand
AAGAGAACGAACATTGTGGCATAGGGCAAATGGGTCAAGTTTTGAAGCCAGCCTCAACTCTGTCAAGTAAGGGGTTCGAACCATCCCAGGTGTGAAAACAGTAGTTCGTACAAGGATGGATCAGTCCTCTGTATAAAAGGAGCAACTGTTTGGAATGTTGGGTTTCCGAGCGAGTGGATGTTACAGTGATACCAAGTGTGTTCAGTGAGTCAAGAGATGGGATTACAGAACCGTCAAAGGAGCAAGGAAGGTTGTGGGGAATTTTCAATGGTGAGATGCTGAGAAACTTGGAAAAAGAGGCATTAAACTTAACCAGGTTTTATCTACCCCATTGAGATATCTTGTTTACATGTGAATTTACTGAAGTAGTTGTGTCAAGACAAGATGCAGAATGATTGAGGAAGATGGGCATAACTGAAGGACGTGGATGAATGCAGTATTGAATTGTCAGCTTATCAGTGCATTCAGTTATTTGCAGAAAAACAGAAGATTGTTGACAAAAGGAGAAAAAATATGAGACAGGATAGAAACCTTGAGGGATACTGCTGTTGATGGAGAAAGAGGGAGAGGCTGATCCACCAAAAACCGTGGGGATAGATCAACTGGAGTGGAAGCTAGATAATAAAGGAGCAAGGTGAACAGAGGGAAGCCAAAAGAGTGGGCACTAAGAGATAAGACCTCAATTCCACATCCTGTCAAAAGCTATGGATATATCAAGAGCAACTTCATAGGATTCCCAAATTCTTTCAGACATTTGTAAGATATGAAAGAATATCACCAGTGGATCTCACCTTACGGAAGCCATACAGGTGATCAAAGAAAAGATTGTGCAATTCGAGATGTCTGAGGATATGGGAGATGAGGAGGGATTCAAAGACTTTCAAAATAGTACACGTCAAAGTAACAGGATGATAGAAGGAGGAGTTAGAACAGTCACCCTTCTTAGGGATGGGATGTACTAATGTATACTTCCAAGAAGAGAGAAAAGTTTTGAGTTTTATACAAAAATGGAACAGATGAACATGCAGAAGTGCATGTTTAGAGGCACACTTTCAGTACATGAGGATGGGTGCCATTAAGTCTATAAGCCTTGCTTGTGTTGAGGGAGAGAAGCCTTCTTTGGAAGGGTTGAAAGGAGATTAAGGCAAGGTGAATAGGATTAGTAAACATTAGCATCATCCAAGGTAGAATTAGAGGAGAAACAAGAACCAAAGAGAGTTGCTGTGTCTGCAGGCAATACAGCTAGAGTACCATCAGAACAGAAAAGTAAAGTAGAGCAATGGAAGTTGTTAGTGAGGCCTGTAGCCAAAGACCAAAAAGATCCATCAGTGGATGTAGAGAGGTTATCATATTTCCTTTTAATAAAGGGATGCTTTGCCTCTTGGATAACATACAAATGCTCCCTGACTTATGATGGTTCGAATTATGACTTTTTGACTTTACGATGGTGCAATAGCAATACACATTCAGTAGAAACCATACTTCGAATTTTGATCTTTTCCAGGGCTAGCAATATATGGTACATTACTCTCTCATAATGCTGTGGCTAAGCTATGATGTTTAGTTGGTTAGATGTACAGCATTAAATGTATTTTCAACTTACCATGGGTTTACCAGAACGTAACCCAAACAGAAGTTGAGGAGCATCTGTACTTCCAATGATTATGGGCAGTGATTAATGTTGAATGTGAAATGGAGGACAAAAAGTTTCACTAAGCCTGATATGCCTGATCCCTTGCCTGAATGGCCTTAGAACAAGAACAAAGAAGAGGCCGTCTTGGAGGAAGAGAGGATAAACACTTCCATTTTCATAACAGTAGGCTCTACTATGCATTTGGCAGAGACAGAAGCAGTACTACATGAGACAATAATTTACCAAAAGAAAGTCAGAAAAGAATTATTGAAAGTGACCACAGTCACCTTTTTTGAGGTTTTGGAGATGCTTTTGGTTTAGGACCAAAAAGATTCATCAATAGAAGAAGAGGTTAAGTCAGCACTCTTTCTCTTTAATGAAAGAATTCTTAGCTCTTTGAAGAACAGCTTTGCAATGATTTCAATCAAAAATGAAAGCTGGGTGGTATGCACCATCTCTGATGTGACATGCATCAAAGTAGGAGCAACCAAACAACTGAGGAGGAAAAGACTTAGAGGACGATAGGGTGTAAGCCCCCATCCCAGCTACAATAACCTCTACTGTGTGTTCAGAACAAAACAAGACATGGCAACCTTAGAAGAAGTATCCATCCTCAGGGGAGTCAATAAAGATGACCACTGAGCTCTCCCAAAGTGCTAAATTTAGCATTTTCAGAGGGGGATAGAAGATGGGCATGCCCAACTGGAAGTAGTAGAAATATAATTGTGGGCAAAGTACTGTAAGAGGTTAGAAATGGCATGTGTGTAGTGGGAGGATTCAGAGGTAAAAGTGATAAAGTGTGTTAGAAGAGTGGATATGATGACTGGGAACTTGGGTAGAGTGTCTGATTAATTGTTCCACATTGTTTCGGTGGGAAAAAGAAAAGGTTTCTGCTCCACTAAGACTGTCCCAGTTAGAACTCAACCAATCCTTGTGGTATGCAATTAAATCCCTTGCACAGAGGGTCTCTATGTATAAGAGATGTGATAAAAAAAATAAATTCTGACTAACTGCAAAAATGCATATTATTACTAATTCATCCTTGCCTTCAACAAAGCTCTCTTACCCTATTGTTTTATCTTATAATATTTATATTGAGAAAAAAAATTATACAGGATCATTAGCCTCACATTTCCATATCACAATCCTCGTGTTTTACTTACATTTCATGTGTACCAGGGCAAAGGAAAGGGTGGAGTGCACATGCCCCGTGTATCCCCTAGTTCTGCTTAACTGGCCTCACCTTTGTATACTATAAATTTTCCAAAAATTAATTTGAAGGTTATTACTTTTATATGATTTTCATGTTTAGGTATCCATGACATCAATAAGTAAGGTCGTACTTTCTTGACCTCCACTTTTTTCTATGAACACTTGTCTTCACATAAACCCAAGTTTGGATAATGTAGAAATTCTTTAAACATATTTTGCAAATGTTTATCATACCTGTTCCATGAATAGTAGTGAAATCCGCTCAAACATCTGGTTGCCATTGAGAGCTGTAACAGCCATATACAGGAAGAGGCCATCAAGCACAGCTGTGGGGATGTAGGCCAGTGGAAACGGTAAAAGAAAGATAGACAGCCCAATGAGGATATTGGAGAAAAGTCCAGTTAGTCGAGTCTCGCGCACTTTCACAATTCTGTTGAAATTCACATCCTGTCAGTTACATTGGTTCATGTGGAAATTCATATTTATGATTTTCTTTTAAATACATACATAGCACAGCTCTGTTGAAGACAATTATATCACCTTACCTTCAAGTTTCAGAAATGAGAGTACATATGATGAAACAATGGTGATAAAAAGAAACACTCCATGGGGATGCAAGAGATAGCCTCAGTGATCCCTGTTTGCAAGCCTGGGATTTGTATCACAAATTTATCATGCAAAACACTGGAGAAAGTTTGCTCTAAATATGGAAATTCCTGTGATGTAATATATGGCAATATGATTTTTGAGGGAAAACTCATTACATCATCATTATATGCAGCATATAAGATTATGAAATTGATGAGAGGGATATATTATCTACTATGTTAGAGAGCAGCTTAGGAAGAGAAAGTGCCTTGCTGTCCAGGAACAGACTTAACTACATATACATTTAAATGTGAATAAATCTATAAGAGTTAAGTTGAGGCATCCACTCATTGCCTTTCAACAGGCCTTTCAGGTTAGCCTATCAAAAGTCAAGTGGCCTTTCTCACTGCTGCCTCATTCTGTACATCTGCAAATAAAAAGTGGTCATCTACACTTAAGTCCAGGACTTTATTTAGAGTAAAATATCCTTATTTTACTGATGGAATTCCTATCAAATATGTCTTTTCCTAAAACAAATTCTTAGCAGAAGACAATATTGTATTACGAACACTATTCTAATTGCTCTAAAACAAACATATTAAGGTCTGGACAATGTATACAAATCCTGTGAAAAAAAATGAAAAATAAATGTATAAAATAAAAACACTAAAATCCTGACTTACTGTTTATTTTCAACTTTATATTTAGGAACTCCAAGAGAATGTAAATTTCAAAACTGGTGTTGATCATTTTTAATTAAAACCTTTACATACAATTATGAATTATAGGCATATCAACAAATTGTACAATAGATAATAATTGATGAAGCAAGAAAGAACAGAATCCCATAAAATTAAAAAGGTTATTAACTTTAGAGAAGTCCTGGAAAAAGGAACATAAATGATGTACTGACAGAGACAGGAATCTGTGAAAAACGGAAATAGCTGAAATATTATTTGATTTGGCCGAGGTGAAATCCCAGTTGAATATGGAAAAATGTCCCAACATCAGAAAGAACAAATAAACAAAGCTCTGAGCTGGGTAGTACCAAATCATTGTTGAAAATGTAGGTATGATTTTGGAAGACTAGGAAGGATTTGCAAAGAAACTGGAGTAAACAAGTCAGCTTGTAAATATGTGTCATGAAGAAATGGAAGTTATCTATTCAAAAATAATATGAGGAATGGTTTTATGAAAAGTCAGAAAAAGGCCGAGAATAATGTAATCAAAAAAAGAGGTAATTAGAAGAATGATGGTGGGATGTCTGATCACTATCTTGTGGAGGCAAAGGTGAAGATTCATAGAGGTTGCCTCTTCTAGAAATTGAAATATAAGAAGGGGAGGGTTTCCAGCCCCCACTCCTGCCCCCTTTATTCACTTTCTTCAACACGCAGGGAATACATGGATAATATTTTTTCTCCCCTATCACTATCCCCTGTAATGTTTTCATTATACATAAATGATATACTTCATGATGTGATTTCAGGCTGCTTTTGAATGTTTATAGATAATGCAAAAATGTAAAAATGATCAGGTAAATTAAATGTTTCAATACAGATTTTCTTTGAAAAGGGAGATGCCCCACATGTGGGGGAAAAAAAGACTCTTTACAGAATATCTCTATCATACTTCATTGAACAATATGCCCCCAAAAGAAGCATACTTTCCTCCATGTTGATTCTGGAAGGTACCAAACCGACAAATGGCAAGCCAGTGTTGTGGCAAGGATTTTCATCATCTTTTTTATAACTGTATATAAACTTTTGTTTTGGAAGGTAGAATTTTGTTTCTATATACACCTAAACACATTGCACACTTTATGGTTTATTATACAAGTATGATTATATATATATATATATATATATCTCCAGTACTGTTAATATATTTTCTTTAAATGTTTTACATATCATATGCATTTAACATGCATCAATTACATTCTTATCACTTACAAACAAAAGGCATTATTTATATGAATTTATGAAAAATAATCCTTAATCTCTGATGAAATATATAATACAGAGTTTTTTCTTTAGCTCTAAAAACTGCTTATAGCTGTGACTGTTTGTTGCACTTTCTGACATGATGACTAGTTACACCTTCTTCCATGGTTTAGGAGAGATTGTCATACATTTTTTTTCTTCTAGCTGTGTTGTTAGGTTCTTGGTGGCATCTATGGATAAGATTTGGAATCATACATCAGCTGGGAATTTAAACAATGGCATGAACATTTAGACTCATGATTGTAATTACCTATTTGTAATAAATGGGGAGGAAGTTTTATGCTCATGGGGCCCATCTCTTAAACATTCTCCACTATAATACAACTTCTCAGATATAAGTATACTCTCTGAATTAACCATGTTCTTAGTTAATCTGTTCCTTTTATCCAACACTCGTATGCTATAAATGCATTTCTTTACGTCCTTTTTTGATACGTTTCATACTTAACTTCATTTTATGTCTTCTGGTTGCTTAACTGCTACATCCCTATAAGAACTATTCAGTGTCCATATTGTTGATCTCTTTTAGAAACTTGGATTGTGATCAGGTCACCCTCTCAGTCTTCTCTCTTCCAAGGTGGGTGAATCTAAAGCTTTCAGCCTTTTCCTGTAACTTAGCTCACATAATGCTGGTACCATCTTTGTTGCCCTCCAGTGGACTTTCACTATGAGTTCTTTGTGTTTCTTTAGGTGTAATGACCAAATCTGAGAAGCCTAATTTAGTTTTGGCTTTATATAGGATATGAATGGCCTACTACATATATCCTTCGGCATTATATTGAATATGAATGGCTTACTAAATATTTCCTTCATCAGAAACTTTAAAGATATTTTGATATTTGCCAAAAGAGAGTTTGTCTACTTAACTATTCTCCTTTTATAGAGAGATTAGGGATGATGTTGACTTTAGGCCTAAGTCCTTCTCACACATACTAAAGCATTATTTCCTGCATTATTAATAATAATTTCATTAAGGTTGTCATTTGCTTTTTTTCAACCTCACTACTTTACTTTTGCTTGGCTAGAATCTTATCAACCATGTTTCGGACCAACTTTGGAGTCTGATTATGTCTCCTCGTAAGCTGATGCAATCATCCTCACTTTTTCACTTCCCTCATGACTTTTGCATCATCTGCAAACATATTCAGGTAGAATTCCATACCTTAAGGCATATCATTAACACAGATCAAGAAGGGTAAGGGTCCAAGAACAGAATCCTGAGGCACTGATAGTCTTCTCAAACTATTTGAAAAAGGCTTTGCAAACATGTGTCCTTTGTTTCCTTCCGCTGAAATAATCTTACATCCATAGTAAGAGTTTCCCCCTAGAAACAGTCAGTCCACCCAGTTTTCCCTTTTGTCCAGGACAGAGCTCACTCTTGAAGAAATCTAAGAGGTTAGTTACACACGACTCCTTTCCCTAAAAGCATGCTGTCTTTCACTAAGTAAATTTCTCCTAAACAGAAAGTCATCCACTTGCTTTCTAATGATCTTTCCCAAAACTTTAGACATTACATTTGTCAGAATGAAGAGTAGAACTTAAAAAAAGATGCTACAAAACCATTTGAATGGAGCCATTAATGGAGTATGGACTTTGATGCAGATAAATGTCCTGTAATAGAATTTTGAGAATGTAGCATAAGACCTATTTACGAATATAAGATGTGGGAACAGATGAAGTGGAAAAAGAGCTGGGCACAATTATGAATTCTCAAGTTATTACCAGAAGACCATATCACCAAGAGAGCTACAAATATTTATAGATGATCGGCCAATATGAAGATATGGTATGTATACTGCAAGAAATATATGAAGTAGATAAAAGTACAGAGAACAGCCACCCTTCAGGTATCTACCTTAAACAAATTCAAGTTAAGAGGAAAGACTTTGAGAACTAGACCTTCCAACCTTCAGAATAACAAGTTATATGATAGTACTGCTTAATTGTGAAAGGACCAGGAAAAGCATATAAAGAGCAATAGGTGACATAATATGTAATACCTGCAAAGAGGAGGGCAAGGGATCATAGCTATAGATTGCATTAAACAAAGGGGAGAAAAAGTATGAGGAAATTCAGTTTCTCAGAAAGAGTATTTGAAGAGTGGAATTCATCACCAGAAGATTTATGTGCTAAAAGCATACATGATTTTAAAGAAAAATGCAATAAAGTAATAAAAGGCAGGACATTATGTGCATTGCTTAATCCTGCAGAACAAACACACACATCCTATGTCCTAATAGCAATCATAAGTAAGGCACATTTGATAACCACATAAAATACTTACAAAATACCAGAAAAAAACTGGGTAATAGAGTACTTTTAAAGGCATACTACAGACATAATGTCATTCTGAGAAAGGGTAGAAAATTAAATTTTTATACATTCACACTATCATAAAAATCTCAGTAAGTGACATTACTGCATAATGAGAATCACCCAACATCGTGAAGGATTTCACTGAAAGCAACTGGTCAAAAAGGACAATAGATGGCAATGAAAAAAGGAAAAACAAAGAAAATGGAGATACTTAAGAAATGGTTTTCACAAATACCCACCATTTCCAGGTCATACATGTAAACACATGCTTTTAAGAGTGACTTTATAATATATAAATATTAGACTTAGTGGAGTGAATTCAAGAGGGCTTACGACTGATGATGTATGTGGTAAATCTATTTCACAACATTATAGATTTTCCAACGCAAATACTGTAATATTTTATTCTTGAATTTTTAGCTTAAGAATTAGCCACAAAAGCCTGGAATATATATAAGAAAAAAAAAATTGCTTTTAAAAACATGACTGCAAGATCTGAGATGAAGTAGCATTATTATATTAAGTTTCAGAAAGTGATGCTTTAGGTACCTGGCAGTGGACTCTGTAGCAGATGGAACCATGGGAGCTGAAGCGAATCATAAGGTGGAAGAGAGGGGGGGCTAAGTTTTTCAAGTGTAATGAGAAGTATCTGAAAGGAGAGGTCTGTATCCTTTAGGGCAGAGGATCAGCACTCCCAACAGTGTTTTACAGATGTTAGTCTTGGGCCTTGAGAGTAAAAGAAAGGAAGGAGGCAGACATGTTAGGAGAGAAATGTCTAAGAATATGTGGAATGAGATGGGTTGATCATGTAGGGAGTGACACCATGGTAGTAAATACAGTCTGATTGAGAGAGCTGACTAGGATGTGCTGAAATGGTTTGGTCATATGGAAAGGATGAGTGATGAAAGAGGATGAGAGGCATGCATGTGACAAAATGAACTGTATTCATGTATATGGAGACAACATGCTACCACTGGGTTGAGGTAAACTATGGAATGATATATGGGACTTAGCTGTGGATGGTGGGATCTGATTTCAGCATATGACAGGTAGGGAATGGACATGTGCTACTGAGTTTGTTGTTTGTTAGCCCCTGAAGCTACCTCAGTAAGGCAATGGAAGCAATCTGGTAAATATGAGTCACAGGGTGGGGGAGGGGGTGAAGGTTGTGGGAGCAATGAAGAATGTGTGGAAGGAGAGAACATTATCTCGGAGAGCAAAAGTGGGTATCTTTGAGGGAATAGTAGTTCCAACAAAGTTATATGGTTTCAAGGCATGGGCTATAGATAGGGTTGTACGGAGGAGGGTGGATGTGTACATATTCATACTTGCCTTCATCCATTCCTGGCACCACCCCACCCCACAGGAAACAGCATCGCCACTCCCTGCGTCAGCAAGGTAGCACCACTCAGTCTCTAGCTGTCATCTGTAATACACTGAAACCACAGCTCCCTATCCACATCCAGGCCCCACAGACCTTTCCATGGTTTACCACAGAAGTTTCACATGCCGTGGCTCAGTTCACTGACAGCACGTTGACACCAGTATACCACATTGCTCCAATTCACTCTGTTACTTGAACACCTCTCACCCTCCTGTATGTTCAGGTCCTGATTGCTCAAAATCTTTTTCATTCCAATCTTCCACCTCCAATTTGGTCTCCCGCTTCTCCTTGCTCCCTCCACCTCTGACACAAATATCTCTCTGCCAACCTTTCCTCATTCATTCTCTCAATATGTCCAAACCATAACCATTTCAACACACCCTCTTCTGCTCTCAACCACACTCTTTTTATTACCACACATCTCTCTTACCATTTTATTATTCACTCAATCAAAACACCTCACACAACACATTGTCCTCAAAACCTTTATTTCCAACACATCCACCTTCCGCCACAACCATACAATATTATTGGAACTACTAGTCCTTCAAACATGCCCATTGTTGCTCTCCAAGATAACATTCTTTCTTTCCACACATTCTTCATTGCCCCCAGAACCTTCGCCCCCTCCTCCACCCTATGACTCACTTCCACTTCCATTGTTCCATTTGCTGCTAAGTCCATTCCCAGATATCTAAAACACTTCACTTCCTCCAATTTTTCCATATTCAAATTCACATCCTAACTAACTTGTCTCACTCGAATCAGCCACCAGTGTTGTACCACTGGCAAACAACAACTGACTCACTTTTTAGGCCCTCTCATCCCCAACAGACTGCACACTTGCCCCTCTCCAAAACTCTTGCATTTGTCAGTCTTCCTGGCACTAACTTGCTTGTGCTGTTATTATTTATTATGCTTAATTGCCGTTTCCCAGGTCAGAGGTAGCGCCGGGCAACAGACAAAAAACGGGCCATCCACTCATATACATATACATAAACGCCCATACATGTGCATATACATAACATACACATACATATATACACGTCCATATTCGTACTTGCTTGCCTTCCATTTCCAGCGCCACCCCGCCCCACATGAAACATTATCGCTATCCCATTTCAGTGAGGTGGTGCCAGGAAAAGACAAAAAAAGGCTACATCCATCCAGTCTCCAGCTGTTATGTGCAATGCACCAAAACCCCAGGCCCCCATCCACATCCAGGCCCCACATGTGTGTGTGTGTTTGTTTCATTGAATATGAATGCTAATTCAGCATTTACCAATTTCTTGCAGATGTTCTCAACTTGTCTGACAATTCTCTTATACTGTTCAGGTAGATTACCAAAAGGCTGGCCAAAGTTCATGGCAGGGATAGAATGAAGCTCAAGCAGAAACCAGTGGTGTAATTCTTCTCAGGTACACAGTAACACAATGTTTCATGACTTATGTCACATTCTTACACATGAGAATATCTTGGGATATTCTAAATTGGTATGTAGTGTTGTACTGATGGGTGATGTCCAAAGCGTAAGTGCGAGTGCAACTTGTTTTCGTTTGGGAAGTTTGGTTTCTGATAGGTGCATGCCTGGTAGGTTGGAGTTTAAGACCAAGTTGGAAGGTTGGCTGCTTAGTGCTTGTTGGGTTATTTCAGTGTGTGTGTTTTGTCAATGTTATTTGTTGATGGTTGGGGGGATCTGAAGTGTAAGGAAGAGGTAAGCTTTTCATTTCTACTTGGGAGTCGGTTGTTAGTTATAGAGTTGTTGCGGTGGGAGTGGTCTAGTGCAACTGCATAGAAAGGAATGCTGAACATGACGAAAAGGGGATGTATTGGGAAGATCTTTGCTTCATCTTGATGCTGTTTGGGATTGCTAGGCAGCCAGTTATTGTTCTGAGTGCATTATTTTGTAATTCAAAGCTCTGTTATATACACTTTTGAGAGTGGGGAAGACCAAGCAGGTGAGGAACAGTTTCAAGTGATGCAGATGAATTTCTTTCATGCTTATTTGCCATTTCCCGCATTAAAGAAATAATGCCAGAATCAGACAAAGATGAGACCTCATTCACTCGTATCCATTCTCTAGTTGTAATGCAAATACAATGAAACCAGAGCTTCCTATCCACAATCAGACCCCCCAGACTTTTCCATGTTTTCTCCAGGAAGCTGTATATGCTCTGTGCTATGACAGCACATCATTCCAATTCACTCTATCCTGTGCACAACTTTCTCCTGCATGTTTATGCAGTGAATGATCAAACTCTGTTTCACTCCATCCTTCCATCATTAATATGGTCACCCTCTACTCCTTGTCCTATCCACTTCTGGCACATATAACCTCTTTGTAAACCTCTCCTCACTCATTCCCTCCATATCCAAACCATTTCAGCACACCTTCTTCAGGTCTTTCAACCATATTCTTATTACCACACCTATATCTTCCTCTATCACTACATACTGAATCAACCCCCCCACACACAATATGCTGTCCTCAAACATTTCAGTTCCAACACATTCACCATCCCCTATACATTTTCATATACAGCCCATGCTTTGCATCCACACAACATTGTTGGAATTACTATACTGTCAGACATACTCATTTTCATCCTCTCAAATAGTGACCTCTTTCCACGCATTCCTCAGTGCTCTCAAAACCTTGACCATCCTAGACTACCCTCTTCTATAGTTCCATTCACAGCCAAGTCCAATCTCAGGTACCTAAATCACTTCACTTCCTCTAAGTTCTTCTCCATTCAAATCACATCTAACTCACCTGCTTCTCAGCACTGCTAAATCTATTAACCTTCTCCTAAACTCTGCAATTTCTGTTTAGATTTTCAAATTACATTTAATAAAGTTACTAGCAAAATTAAGCCACATGGTGTTGATGGGGCTTGTACTACAGTGGATAGGAAATTGGATGACTGGCAATAAACAAAAAGATGTGATTAATGGTCAAACCTCAGAATGATTAGATGTAACAAGTGGTGTGCTACCAGGATCTGTCTTGGGAGCGGTTCTCTTTCTTATTGGCAATACTGATAATGGGCTACATTATATTTATATCAAAATTTGCAGATGATACTAAGCTGGGAAATAAATCTAGAGTAAACTTGAACACTTGAATACACACACACACACTTATACTTACTCGCCGTGTCCCACGTTAGCAAGGTAGCGCAAGGAAACAGATGAAAGAATGGCCCAACCCACCCACATACACATGTATATACATA